>QYAI01000080.1:0-176530 GCA_003988855.1 Arachnopeziza araneosa
AACCCTAACCCTAACCCTAACCCTAACCCTAACCCTAACCCTAACCCTAACCCTAACCCTAACCCTAACCCTAACCCTAACCCTAACCCTAGATTGCACTTTTAAGAATTTTTATTTAGGCTGCTAGAGCGTTTTTTTGATAAAGGTAGATTTTGGAGTTCGTAACTTCGCTCTAGGCGAGAATTCGCCCTGAGTCTAACTGACAACAAGCGAAGTACCTAGACTTAGTTAACGAATGTTAAACGAGTGTTTAAGCGCTTTTTCTTTGTTAGTAAAATCAAGAGCGTCGCATCTCTTAACTAACTCTCGAGCGTAAGAAAATAAATAAACTAACAGCTAGACTTTGCGAAAAGTTGTTAACTAAAGACAAATTAAGCGCCGCAAAGTGCTAGGTAGAAATCGAGAAAGATGCTAGACAAAGACAAGATTTAATTATTACTGCTACGACAAGATATAGCCTGAGAATGCAGCTATTTTCAACAACTTTTCTAAATAAGTAAAAGAACTAACTTGTAGAAAATCGTAGAAAAAGTCGATAGAAGCAGATAGATGTACTAAAGTAGCCGTTGTTGCCTAGATAAGAAAGTTAGTTCTGCCGGAGGTTATCTATAACAGTGACTTTTACTTTGTAGCTAGCTATCTGGCGATATAGATAGTAATATAAACTTCTAACTCTAATCTCGTGCCGTCTACACATAACATTCAGTTTACGTAATATCCTGCTTATCACACTTAGTACTTACTGCTACCTAGAGAAAGTAACTGTTACATTTATAACTATTACGTTTCGAGCTGTAGGTATTGCTTATATAAACAATAAGTCTTTTAAATAAGAGAATATAAATTAACAAGTATATTAATCAAATAATAAAGTCTTGTATTAATTAGATTAAATAATCTTCTCAGAAAGTAATATATATTCTACTGATTTTCTTTTTCTTGCTCTGCTTCGAGATTTTCTGCTTTTATGCCCTGATACTCTCTTTGATCCTTCACTAGCTCATTCTATTGATCACGTCATTGCTAGTTATGGATTTTGCTTTCGGAAGGTCTTTGACTTGATTTCCTGATCCGGCCATAGGCTCTTTATCTGAGCTTTATTGGCTGCTTTCAGCCGGTCGAATCCTTCCGCTTGCGAAAGAACATGCTCTCCGGTGACGATGTACGAGTTCTCATAGAACAAGAGATCAGTCCTGAGCTGCTGGACGAGGTTTTTGAACGTTCTTGTATCCCAGATGACTACAGCCAGAGATATTTGCAGCTCACGGCAGGAAGAGGAACTTGATCTAAGAAAGTTAGATCTTGAGGTTGCGATTTAATACGAGATAACTCATATTTATACGCAAGGCACGCAGTGGAGCTAGTGGCAGTATGAGAAAAAGAAAGTATATTAATAGGTAGGTAAAGGATGCTAATTCTTCAAGAAGAGCATCTGACGTGAAACCCTGTTTTATGCACTCTTTTTTAGCCGCTCCGTCCCCATTCGTCCACAGTATGTGAGCTGGATAGAACGGCTCGGATATTTAGCTTTATTGGTTTAGCGCTTCTTTTCGGGGAATAGTGCGGGTCGGCTCGACCTGTCTTACTACAGTCCCTGGTTTTCTCTTCTCCATCTTCTCTCCTGATCTTGTTTAAATGATTGTCATTGATCCGCAAGCCATATTATAACCCTGAGAATAAGTTAATCACATCTCGCAATGGATCTCGTTGATTCTGGGTCATATTCACGTCTTTCTGTGATCATCACAGCTCTGTTGGTAGCTTATCTTACTAGTGGAGCGATATATCGATTATACTTCAGTCCAATTGCCGAGTTTCCTGGCCCTAAACTCGCAGCTTTGACATTGTGGTACGAGAAGATCCACTTTAAACTTGAATTCGCAATTAACTTCCGCAGGTACGAGTTTTACTACGATGTTGTGTGTCGTGGACAATACACCTTCGAGATCAAACGAATGCATGAGAAGTACGGTCCGATTGTCCGAATCAATCCATATGAACTTCACATCGAAACTCCTGAGTACTATGATGAAGTATATGCCGGAGGAGGAAGGAGACGTGATAAGTGGGGCTGGTTCACCGAACAATTCGGCATTCCAGAGTCGACGTTCGCAACGGTTTCTCACGAGAGACATCGCATTAGAAGATCAGCTATGAGTCCGTTCTTCTCAATGGCGAGCGTTCGGAGGCTGCAGCCAATGGTGGAAGAACGAATAGAGAGGTTTTTGGAGCGATTGGCGGAGTTTCAAGAATCTGGGGAACCAATGACAGTCTCTCTTGGTTATGCTGCCTTCACCAATGGTTTGTACTTCGATCTCGTACCATGCTCCGCTCACGATTCTTCTGCTAGATGTGGCAATGGAGTATGCCTTTGCGCGATGTGATCACCGCATCGAAGCCAAAGATTTTGACCCCTCATTCCACAACGCATCGATTGCCGGTACCACAATGGGCCATATGACCAAGCAACTGACTTGGGTTCTACCCGTTATGCAGGCTCTACCAGATTGGGTGACCATCAAGCTAAATCCTGACATGGCGTCTTATGTCAACCTTCAAGAAGTATCATATTTTTTTTGCCAGATGAAGTTTAGTCTAACATGCTTATTCTAGGATGTCAAGAAGCAAATCCGAAGCATCCAAGAAACGGGATATGAAGACCATCTCAAAGTTTCGCACAGCACCATCTTCCACGAAATCATCAACAGCAAGCTCCCGCCAGAAGAAAAGAGCTTTACCCGCCTATGGCAAGATGGCCAAGTCACCGTTGTAGCTGGCACCATAACAACCGCATGGGCCTTGTCAGTCATTACCTATCATCTCCTCACGCTCCCTTCCGTTATCAAAAAGTTAAAAACCGAACTCTCCACCGCCATTCCCGACCCCACACAAACCACGCCTCTCATAACACTCGAACAACTTCC
The DNA here is from genome assembly GCA_003988855.1 of Arachnopeziza araneosa. Lineage (NCBI taxonomy): Eukaryota > Fungi > Ascomycota > Leotiomycetes > Helotiales > Arachnopezizaceae > Arachnopeziza > Arachnopeziza araneosa. Next base: position 2,925 of record QYAI01000080.1, read on the forward strand.
CTATCTGACGGCCTGCATCCAAGAAGGACTTCGTCTCAGCTGTGGTATCAGCTCACGCTTACAACGAATAAGCCCAGATGAAGATCTTCTCTTCGATGACGGGGCGAAGAGGTGGGTGATTCCGCGCGGAACGCCCGTCGGATTGACGAGTACGCTCATCCACTACAATGAACGGATTTTCCCGGAATCGCACACTTTTCGCCCTGAGCGGTGGATTGAGAATCCGCGATTGGATAAATATCTGGTTGCGTTTTCGAAAGGATCGAGACAGTGTATCGGGATCAACCTGGCGTATGCGGAGATGTATCTTGGGCTTGCGAACATCTTCAGGCGGTATGGGAGCAAGGAGGTGATTGGCAAAGGTGATTTAGGGAGGCTTGAGTTATTTGAGACAAATGCGACAGACTGGGTGATAGTGGGTGATGGGATCACGCCATTAACAATGCCAAGATCCAAGGGAATTCGGATCAGGGTGTTGAAGTGAAGTAGCAGAACCAGTTTTTCACGTCCGAGCACATTCCGTTCGGGATGCATCAGCCAAGGTATCTGAATATTTCGGGACGGGGGCCGTAGAGCATCATACCCGGACCAAAGACGTTACATCCGGAGCTCACACGCGACCCGAACATGACTCCTCCGGACGCCACAGCTGCAAGAGTGCTTCCAAGACCCAACAAGGAAGCACTTAGTTTAGCTGAATCCTTCTGCACATGGTCAAATCGCCGATTTGACCTCATCAGCTGTGGCTTCTTTTCTGCTCTACATCAACGAAAGACCGCACCGCAGTATATCCTGCCACTAATTTCAACACGAAGACAGTTTATTTCTTAGCACTTTTGTGCACAATTTGGATTCTGACTCCATGAATCATCGCTCCATATGGAAGAAGCAACTGTCTCAATTGCAGATAATTCTTCTGGTGTTGTCTCCGCCGGGCACGGCGTGTCTATCAGCGCAATCCCAGCGACAGCAACAACAGGACTGCAAGGACAAGATGATTTAATTGAAATCGATGTGTGTTGGCAACATTAGGCCTCCTCAAATATTTAGACCCTGTACTTATATGTGGTAGAGTGACTCCAGTCTCAGTGATGCAGATTCGGCTCTTGGTTTTAAGTTAGTGAAGATGCCATATGAAAAAACAAAGGTGCTAAAATGATAAAAAGTAGCGATATCGAAAGCATTACGACCTCCTTGACGTCGAGTGCCTTTAACTATAGGTCAATAAGTAATTCATCATTTCAAATCCCAGTACTTATTGATAGAAGTTGGTACTAACAAAGATGGAATGCTAGATTTGAGGTATGTCGAATCTCTCAGTTATTTTTGTCGTGGGTGCAGCGGAAGCTAATCAAAAGCTCAGAATGGAAGACGATATCATGCCTTCAGAGATGGAGCGTACTTGTGGGTAAGCTAGCTAGCGGGGATCTACACGCCTCCCCTTCTCTGACAAACTCTTCAGCCCAATGACGATTCTGAGCAGAACAGATTGGATATGGTATACAATTCCACGTTCTTGTTAGGAATGGCAAGCTCACCCATCCACCTAGTTACACCATATCTTTCAGCTCGCTCTCAATGGCAAACTTTTCAAAGCTCCCATCACCATACCTCCCCAGCGCGTTCTGGATTTTGGCACGGGGACCGGAATCTGGGCCATCGACCTAGCAGATTCCTATCCCTCAGCGCGCGTCAAGGGTACCGATCTCAGTCCCATCCAACCATCCTGGCTCCCACCCAATCTCGAATTCGTCGTCGACGACTGCGAGTCGGAATGGTGCGACAAGGAGTATGGGTCCTACGACTTTATCCACGGACGCTGCATGTGCGGTAGTATTGCTGACTGGCCTAAGCTCTTCGGCGAGGCCTATAAAACCCTCGAACCCGGCGGCTGGCTTGAGATGCAAGAATTCGAAGGCCATTATTCCTGCGAGGGAGGCACGCTTCCTCCAGACTCAAAGATTCTACTATGGCTGCGGTATATCGATCAAGCGAGTACCATCTTCGGGAAACGCGTGAATGTTGCTGATGAGCTTGCGAGCAAGATGGTTGGGGTTGGGTTTGAGGACGTGAGAGATGAGATCATCAAGGTATGTATCTTCCCTGAACTTTCGAGGGCCGATTTTGACTACTCTAAAATAAGATTCCTCTCGGGACATGGCCAAGAGACCCGAGCTTGAAAGAGCAGGGACAGTGGATGCAAGTTCAGGTGTATACTGCCATTGCAAATATCACCCCTGCATACTGTACCCGGATCCTGGGGTGGAGCGAGTCGAGGACTGAAGACTTCATAACCGATGTCCGGAAGGAGTTTTGGAACAGTCGAAACAACCTTTTTATACGTTGTCATTTTATATATGGAAGGAAACCGGAGCAGGCGTAGAGCTGTACACAGAGTGGCGTAGGATCGGAATATCATCTTATCAGAATGGAGTTTGGTTTGATGCAACAAAGACACTGCTTTTCAAACTCGATAATCTGAAATAAACGAGGCAGAGGTGGGGTCTGCTTCCCGCCAATTCTCAGAAACTATAGGCATGATGAGATGGCAGAGTCACGGAATAGTTCTACAATCACAGTTCTGGTGATTGATACCACTAAAAGAAGCTCTCGACACATTAAGTGGCCGAATTTTGATTATTCTCTGTAAGTTTATTTTCCATGTGTGAAGCCATCATCTGTTCCAGTTCAAGTGCTTCGTTTCGATACCTCCTGATCTGCGACGGAACGGGCGTTGTCGAGTCACTTGATGTAGCCTAGATTGCGAAATGCCTTGTTCAAGATCTCTTGCACTATTTTGTCCTTTCGCACGGTGTATTCCTGCATTGACTCGCCTGCTGCTTCGGAAGCTGCAGCACTCTCACGTTTGACTGTCGCATATCGCTGCAGGTCTTCTGGTGACTTCAAGAGCCACTCGCGGAAGATCCGGTGCTTCTCGACCTCGGGGCAATCCGGCCCAAAAACGTGGAGATTGATGGGATATGCACCAGGGCGGTCTCCTTCGTCGACAAAAAAGCGATGCTGGTGCCAGTCCGCCTCGCGCAGGAGGAACAGGAAGCCCACGCGCTCGAGAGGCTCAACGTACGAGTCCTCGTCCTTGATGTCATTTACTACCAGATCGATGTCGATAATATCCTTTGCCGGCAAACCTGGAACACTGGTGGATCCCGAATGAAGAACGGCCACCGCGGTCGAACCTAGCACAGCTTCGATCCGGGCTTTGGTGTCTAGGAATCGTTGCGGCCACGCCGGATTGGGCTCGACGATAGCTATCTTCACTCGAGACTTGCGCTTATTCACCCTTTCTGTGGAACTTCCATCGTCAACGTAATCCCTGACAATGTCCTCGGGAGAGAGTGGCATCGTGAATCAAAGTGGTGAATTTTGAAAGATTTCTTTGCTGAACTGTACGGGCAAGATCATGTAAGCTAAGAGCCAAGGATGAGGAAGAGGTGAGAATTGACGCTTAATAAAGGCTAGTGACTTTGGCTGATATTGCTGCCTAGCGGCCAGGCTATAGACCCGATTTGTAAGGCTTCTCAACCTCATAAATCCTTCACATGTGACTTGCTAACTTTTGCTTGAATAAAGATATGGTGATTGAATACTTATCCGAGCAAGCTGGAGAGATATTGTGAAGAGCAATTCTGGGTTATCATCAAACTACGACTATAAACTACTAGTCGCTTGCAGAACTTTCAGAGATTTAAGATGCATGATCTCGCTGATGCTGTCACCATCCCCAGATTAAAAGTGATGTAAAATCTCATCAATTGACATCATCATATTGTACATCTTGTGGAAAAGAAGAAATTCCTGGGGCAGATTTTCGAGAATAAGCATCGAATGCTTTGGGAAACAAAATACGTCAGCGATTCTGACAGCGTCTTGGATAATCTATTTTTGCAGGATAATTTCTGCTCTTTCTTCCGCGCGAATAGAAACATTTAGATTCTTGCTTGCCAGGCTCAATATCTTTTTCACGGCTTGCGGACTTTTCGGCAGTGCAAAGATGGTTGGTTTCTCTTCGAGGGAATGGAGCAGAGAATAGAGGAGAGAATGACTAATTGAAATTTTGTCGCTCTGGTCAATATCCCATCTCGAAAGGTATGGCTCTAACTTGAGAGGAGAATCAATTTTCATCGCAGTCAAAAAGTGGTACACAATATCCAGATGATCCCATTGATCAGATGTTATGTTTTTTTTCGTTCGCAAGAAGGCCCTAAGTTCGAATTGGTCTATAAATCGCTGATTCTGAGATAGCACTCGATTGTGAATAGCTTCTTGTAATTCCTGAAGGAGAACCTCTCCGGTATGAGCTAATCCATTGATTGCATCAAGAAGATGCAGTTCTTTCCGTGGGGCTGGACCATTTGCCAATGTTTTATAGACCAAATCATGATGCACTTCAGCCCATACATGCATGAGTACTGAGACCATTTGTATTTCAATAACAGGGTTCAAAAACTTGAAGTCTTCACGCAGCTGCCTGGAGCTTAAGTTTTCTGCTTTCATCCTCACGCGATAATGGTCGGCACAGTAACCTTCGAACCTCTGATGAAAGGCAGCCACTCTCTGGAGACTCGTTTCCGTCGTTTGATCTGAGAAATCTTGCCTTTGGTGTCTGTTTTGATACTTGCAGTAGCTAATATCTGAGAATGAATCCTCAATGATCTTCTTGATCTTTTCTCCATCGCTAGGAAAGTAGATTGCAATGCGAACGCCCGCAAGATCCACAATGTCATTGCGGATATCATCTCTATCTTGGTAAATCTTGCCGGTGTTTTGAATACGATCTCGTAGCTTTTCCTCTAGCCCCTTTCTCTGTTTCACTCGGTGCGAGACGATTGCTCGAATACCGTCGCTAGCGAGGAGGTTTTCGCACAGCTCCCCAGCCAGTGCAGCAGCTTGAGCATAAAAGTATTTGCTATGGGCCCAGTCTCGAACAAAAGATTCTGAATTTTCAATGCTGAATTTCTTCAGCTCTGCGGGGGTGGGGGTGGCTTTCAGGCTAGCTGTTGCCATTCTTACGGCTGAGCCTTGAAAACGTGTGAAGCCAAGCCTTAAGTTTCTCTCGCCGAGTGCAAGAAATCAAGATTTGAATATTGATTATTTGACTAATGTTCTGAGAGGTTATCAGCGAGTTTTGATGATTGGGAGTAATAGCTTCAAGAAAAATTGACAATAAGCTGCTAGACACGTGTCGGATGGTAGTGCTGCACCAGACTCCGTACTCGGTAGGCCTCTCAAGCCACCGCCTGTCCAACAAAGGCTGCAATTCTACGACCTCCGCGATTAACCGAACCAACAATGCTGAGAAAAGAGAGTAGTATCAACCACTTCACTTCCCAGATATGGTCTTATCAAGGATTTATCTAGAGTATATCACCGCGCAGAAGGCGATAAGTCCACGCCTTGGCCATTTATTAGTTGTACAAGACCTTACACGGATGTAATTGAGAGCCTCAGCGCAACGTTCGGAATCGACCACTGTTCTTCGCATTATATATCCATGGAGCAGAACTTTCTTCGCAGAGACCTTAGATGAGTACGCAGCTCTTCTTCTCTAGAATAATTTTCGCGTAGAAATTTCGCTATGCGTTCTTATATTCTTCATTGCGCATATGCTACAAAATTGTAGCTTATCTGTGAATTGTTTAAGTTGTTTTATTTTCCTAGTATATAAGATAATCTTCTTAGCCATTCAGAGATTTTAGACACCAATGCACTTATGACATTTAACGCAGTTTTTAACTCCTACTAGAATATAGACACTTACTCAGTCTCGCTTTTTATGGATGCTATCTCTGCGTACTTAATCTACTTAGATCGAAAAAACAGTAGCAAATTCTATTACAGCTATTTATAGTAGACAAATCGCCTATGAAATTTGTCTTGTTTCTATAAAATATCTTACAAATTGATGATATGTTATGGAGACTAGGGATGGAGGCATTACGTAGCGTCCTGGAATAATGAGTAGTATATTAAAAAAGTCACAGACTTCTTTGTTAACACCTGATTTCTTTATGTAACCTAGACATATATGAAATATCACGTTGTAAGTCCGAAACCCCGTTCAAGATATGATAAAATATATCACTAACGTCTCGAAATAGTCGCTTGGTGTGAAGAAAGTCTAGCTGAGAGGTAGTGATGGCTGCGCTAGGACGGGCGTTGATATTTGTTTGAAGCATATCACGACTAACTGTGATAAGAGATCTGACCACCCGATCAGTAGGATGACAGGAAATTTCTGTCAACCACTCTGTTACTCCCTGTTTTAAGGAATAGTTCTCAAAAAAAAGTAATCGATGTAATTCTCTTGATGATAACGAGGTGATCTACATCTTTCTCGAAACTTCGCAAGGCTAGTAGGACCTCCCTCGATATAGGTAGCAATCTCCGTTATAAGGCAACCAAAAGACCAGATATCGTACGATCGTCCCACTTTCTGGCGATCCATTTCTTCATTCATACATTCAGGGGCAACGTAATCTCCTCTATTTGGGTTCCAAATGCTTAGATCGTTCTGATCAGATAGCTTAGAACGAGCAAGGCCAAAATCAGTCAAAACGAAAGTTTTTGGTGTAACTAGAATATTTGCTGGTCTGATATCATGATAGCATCCGAAGCTGTCAATGAGTTCAGGACTCAGTCTGCTGCGTATCCTGAAGTTATGAACAACTTCCATGGCGGAAGATAAACCGGCAAGTGCTGCGTAGAAAGTTACATTGTGTTGAAAGTCTCCGTATCTTGATGTCTCAGAAAACATTGTGGCTATGTCAATAGCGAGAAAAGGAAAAATGAGGTTGTGAGTGTTCAAGAAAGTGTAACTACCAAGTAGTTGGACGATATTTGGATGTCGAAGGGTGTAGTAAAGATCTAGGTATTCTCTCTCTTCTCGGAAAGCTCTTTCGGTGTTTTCTGCTTTATTTTTCTGCTTAATGTGTTTGCGAACAGTCTTGACCGTCGCCTCATCCTTTTGTGAGATTAGCATTGAAAAATGAAGATAATACAATCAAGATCGAAAAGAACATACCTGAGTCTCTATAAAATCCTGTAATTGGGACGGAATTATAAGTGCACTGATTATCCCACCAGCTCCTTGGCCTATCGTTTTCTCGTCTAGAAAAGGCAGGATAGCGTAATCTGGCAAGATCATATGAGTCGAATGCTTGCCGAAGTGCCACGGAAAGAATTCCCATTGGGTCTCCTTGTGGAATCGTGAATCAAGATGCGGCGCAATGCGTTTTAGTTCCGCCTCATGAAATATTGGGAAACGATTATCAAGAGTATTGTGCTCGAGAAAGTGAGTGATAAAACCTTCTTGTTTGATCCAAACTAAACAGCAGAACAAGCGTAATCCACCATCCATGATTGTGTCTGCAACAACGGAACGGCGAAAAAGTGGGACAGCATAGACTAAACTATCAAAAACGAGCTCTTTTGTAATGCTGCGCTTTAATTCGTCATGAATGAAGAAGTGTTTGTCCGAGGCGGATGTCTTGCAGAGTGAGGCTACCAGGCTATGTATTGTCTTTGACGGGTCTTCCATTTTAAGGCACCGGTTAAGCTTACAGATCAAAGATGTAAATGGGGGTTTAAAAGATATTGCTGAGCTTAGGTAGCTTTTTATTATATTTGATGACCTCTGTGTTTGATATGCGCTTTGACATATAGATAGCATCAGGCTGAGATTAGGCCTTACCTAACATTTCGCGGGAAGGCACGTGAAAGTTCACGTGATACAATTATTGCACGATGCGCAGAGGCAGGGTAGCAATTCATTCTCCGTACGGTGTCCAATTCTGTGGGTAACCAGGTCTTCTAGTGTAGCTCATCAAGACCACCTAGTGCGATCCATTGCGTAGGTAGGATGCTTTCTTAGAGAGTAATATCTCTCTTCATGCAGGGAGTTTACAGTTATCACCACCTTTTTTGGATTTGACCTGTCACGAAAATTGCCCCCGCGAAACAAGGTAGGTGGCTTCATGCGCTCTGTTTGTAGATGCAATGACTTTTGATGTACATAAATGCTGAGCGCTGCCTTTGATTCTCTTGTTTTCTCCTTGAAGCTATTCGATACACCAGTCCCACGCTCAAGAATGTCTATTGATATACTCGTATTCAAGGAAGATATAAAATACATGCTCTGCAACGCAAAAAAAGCTACTAAAACCCCGATCTGCGGTGTACACCTACAACAGAAACGTTGTGCATCTTTATTTACTCAGAATGGAACTGGAGCTGAGAATAAACGTCGCGCTTCGTTGCTTATGGATCACATTATTTCAGCATCATTTATTAACTAATATTAACATATTTTCACTTCAACCCACACTTCTTGAACCCATCAGTGATGATGTTTCAGCCCATAATCAAGCCCAAAACAATTAGCATAGAAGCTAACCGTGCTGGCCCAATCCGTAAAGATGGCCTTGATACCCACCTGTTGAAACAGAACATCAAGGACTAAATACTCCTGTCCATCATAGCTGATTCCCGGCTCTAGGCTCGTGTAATAGTACTCCTGGTTCTTGGCGACGAGAGCCAGTGGACCGGAACGCTCAAAGGTCCAGGTGATGATATCCAGGCCCACGCGCTGGGCTTCCAGGGCGTAGGAACTCGGGATGATGGTCTTGTTATCCGGGGTCAGGGCGAGGAGGTATCCGAAGGGAGGAGCGATGATGGTCACGCCCTTAGCCTTGAGACTCGCCAGGCGCGCGACGTCGGTGGTGTAGGTATCCGGGGTGTCGCCGTCCTCATCGAGGAAGACGAGCTGTGGGGCAAAGGCCGGGTATTCCTCGATCCACTGGTAGATGTCTGGGGGGTTAAAGCTCTGGGTCCACACGCGCTTGGGGTCAATGCCGCGCCTGATGAAGGTGTCGAGCATGTCCCGGGCGTACTGCTCTTGGGTGTAGCCGTTGAAGGGCATGGGAACCTGGGGAGGCGGCTGCTTGAGTTCTGGGGTGAAATCCCGGCCGAGAGAGCCAACCAGCGTGATGTAGCTGTCCAGAGTCATGACTGTGCCGCAGGTGTCGTAGAGCTCGCTTCGCCAGGTGGGTGTTCCGTACTGGTAGTCTTTCACATTGGTCGCGCTGGCGTTAAAACCGTCTTGTTTCCCACAGAGGGTCTGGTACTCGGCTATGGTGATATCACTGGTACAGCAGAGAGCATTGGCTGGGGAGGTGGCATTGGCTGGAGTGAAGGGAGTGGTACATTTCTTGGCTAGTTCCGGGTGGAGGAGGATGTTTGTGGTAGTGTGGAGATCGCAGAGAGAATGGCGGCAGACAAGTCCTCGATCATGGGTGAAGGAGACATCGCATTCCAAGATGCCGGCGCCCATTCGAGCACCGGCCATTGTCGATTGAACAGTCTCTTCGGGGAAGAAGAGCGTTCCGCCACCACGATGACCGATAGTACTCTTGGTGATGCTGTAAGGTCCATTCTCACACGATTGAAGTTTCGTCTTCAATGGAGAATCGGTCATGTTATTGATGAGAAAGAAAGGTCTAGGGTCAAAAGAGACCTTATAATGTTCATCATGACGTGGTTGGTGAGGAAGAGCAGCAGCAGTAGCCGCGAGAACTAGGAGACCGAAACTATAAGCCATCTTGATTGATCTGAAAGGAACCGGACAGCTACAACGGTGGTTTATATACACCAGGCATCGCGAAGTCCCAAATCCACGGCCGCGGGATCTTGCAGACAATCAACAAGTCCTTGAAGGCGATCGCGCACACGTGTAGGAATGCAGACATTCGACTGACAGCTCTATATGGAGGCATGTACAAGCTTCGAGGCTCCTGCCTGCCAAGAGACCGAACAGGGAAGTTTATCCAATTTGCACATATCCCGCAAATCTAGACCTGGGTGTCACCCACGTGCTGTGGGATTGATTGGTGGCCAGGGAGGTACAGCCTTGTCGTCGATGCAAGTCAGCCTTGGCATTGGAGGGGGGTTGACAGGATCGCCTGAGAGAGGACAATTAAGAAGGTCACTCCTTTGCGGGGCTTCCGGTTGGCAGCTGTTGCGTCATCAGTGCCCCCAGGAGATGCAGCACCTGGCACGCTTCTGTGTTCTCAATTGCCTATATTACATTACTCTAGACTTGCTCTTCGGAATTTGGTTTGGAATGTTGAATTTAGCATGCGACAATCAAAGTATTTTGAATGCGGAATTTGGCATACGACAATCAAAAGTGTTTTTGACAGCGAGGCACGAGTTAGTGTACAGTGAAACGTCTCGAAAAGGCAAGCCTTCTTAGCCCGGATTTCCAAGGAAGCCCGGATTAGACAACTTAAAGTAGTAAGTAAACAAGGCATAAACATCAAAGTCGTTGTCTGCAGCACTGATGTGTGAAAGCGACAGAGCAACTGTACATAATAGACTGCTACATTGCTATTCTGCAGATATCTTATCTGATAGAAGTTAGAGAAACTAAAAAGAGCTATCGAAAGATGGAACTGTAGAGATGTACGAGAAGAAAACGAATGAAGAGAAGGACATATCGGAGAAGAAGTATCCGAAGCGTGGGTGGTGTTATATAATAGGAGTCTTTGTAACATAAATCTACGGTTTTTGTTGAGTACTTTATACCAGCCCGAAAAAAAGTCCGATTAAAAGCATGGGCAAGATACGGATATCTCATGGTGTATGAGATGCTGCTGGTCCTGACCTCTATTAAGTTCAGTGCCTTTAACTCTTCAATTCATAAGTATCAATTCTATCATTTCGCCGTCATCATCTTTTTCACTATCTTCCTCAAGGATAGCCTCTCTGTGCTTATAGCTAGACTTGTGTTCAGACAAATTACTCATGTCCGACACCACGACTAAGTATGTTAGTCCCACATGAAGTGATAAATAGCCCAAAACTGACCGAGAATGTTTGTCTTTGCCCCGGCGCTCAGCAGGTATTGCACAATGTTCTGAAAACCCGCAGCAACAGCCACGGCCAAAGGGGTTATTCCACTCTCTGGAGAGTTCTCCCTTGTAATTCTCTCCATCTTGGGAAATAATCGAACCACTTCCTTGTTTCTGGAATACCTTGCCAGGTACTCGAGGGAGTATGTATTGATCGATGTGTCCGAGACTAAAAACTCGGCATCAAGCTTAGCCCCTCTCATCAACAGAAACCTTACCACCGCCTCATGCCCGCCCTCTGTCGCTGAGTGCAGCGGTGTCCACCCGCGTCGCATGTGCTTCCCCATACTGTTGTTTAATGGTAAATTAACATCATATCCCCCATCGACCAGCAATCTCACTTGCTCTTCCCGACCAGCATAAGAAGCGGCCCAAATATCTCCGACAGCGTCAGTAACACGTGGCCCAGCGGTGAAATAGTTCTCATATTTCGAGCCTTGCAAAAATTTACTCAGCACGTGTACAAGATCTTGGTTGAGGATGAAGTTCTTGTAATTCTGATTGCTTAGGTACCATGGTAGTTGTAGCAATATAGCGCCTGCAGATAAAAGAAATGCGGTTCCCGATACTTCGGTCAGCGTCTTTAAAAGTGCCTCGACGTCATCTTGCCTAATATCCATTAGACAGACATTCGCATGGTAAGGCCAATTCAACCATGCGTATATGAGGAGAGGATAGGTCTCTGAATCTGAGTCGCTCAAAGCTTTCGTATCATAGTAACGAAGATAAGAAAGACTACTCTTGAAAATGTAGCTCTGGCCACTTTTTTCGGCTAGTTGGAAGTGAGGTGGGAACACATTGGTGCTCTCCAAGTATTCCTTAACGGAAAAATGGGCGAATAAGATGGTTCCATCGTGACCAGTTCTTGAAAACTGATCCGAATTGTCTAAATGGGACGGCCGGAACAGTTGTGTGATTGACTCATCTCCACGAAGCACAATTGGTATGCCTCGAACGAAGAATGGCTGATCAGTAACTTCTGTGATTATCACCAACCCGGACAAGATGCGCCTCACCCATGAGGCATCGGCAAATCGGTTGCTGGGCGAAAATGAAACCGAGTAGTCTTCGGGATCAGACGCTGCTGACCTTTTCGATACTTCAAAACCAGCAATTTCAGCAGCTTGTTTCAGCGACAGAGGTTGGCATGAGTAGGCGAGCCATCGGAGGATAGCGAGAGCCTCCTCTGCGTAGTCTTCGTCGATATCTTTCAAGATACGTTCGTACGTTTCTCCCAAGGTCTTGGGTAATTTCTTGAGAGCCTTCTCGACATCTTTTTCCCTTCCCTTCTTTCCAAGCTCGACAATTTGCAAGTCGGCCCAGCGAAAGACACCATCTGCGTGCTCAGAGAGATAATTCATAACCTTCTCCTTGAGTTGGTCTGTCCATCTCTTGTACGGCTCCAGAGACATGCAGTCTTGAAGATGAATTCTGATATCGGAATTTACGTTTGAGATATCAAACGAGACAATCTGCTTCATAATCGGGAGACTATCTACCGCAAGCTCAATATTCTTCTCTTGACGACTCGTAATCAAGACATGAACGCTCGTAAGTGTATGATAGCAAAGCTTGCTCAGAAACAACACAACGTCCTGTGGTGATGAAAATTCGTCCAGGGCATCAACAACAATATACGTCTCCTTTGCCTCATTCAACAAACTCAGAATTGTTGAGTCTAAGTCTTCATCCTTGGGATTTCGTGATGGATGATAAGCATGGTATAGTCTCTGGAAGACGAGTGGGATAAAGTAGTGGTCAAACTGCCTCGGATCTTTCTTGATCACGCCATGAAGTAATTGGATCAAAATCGAGTACTTGAAATGTCGCAGATCTTGCTGAACTCTGTTACGGAAGGAGAAGTAAAAGTAGGCCAGGTTCCCAAGTTTTTGTTGATCGATTTCATCGACAATTGTCGATGTCAAGACTGTCTTACCAGATCCCGCTATAGCACAGGAGAAATGCAAGTTAGTTCGTCATTTCCATTTTTGTTCGGATACCATTGAAATACCTTTCGCGCAAAGCCATAGCAGAGACCTTTCTTGTGTTTTGAATCGCTTAAATTCTCCTCCCAAGAACCACAATCCAGTACAGTTACTGGTTCTATAGCCACGAGCAACATTGTGAGCCTCCAACGGGTCAACGTACGGTAACCAGGTCAAGTATATATCTTTAATTTTGCCTTCAACAGGCGCTGTTGAATAATTCGTAAGAGAGAAAGCGGATTTAAATTATGCTTGGCTAGACGTACAGTTGAACGATGCCCGGGCCTTGACAAGTTTTTCTACAAGCTCCTTGATCCGGGGGTCGGTAAGGTACCTTTCAGTTCCAGCCTCGATCTTATCCAGCTTCTTATGCTCTTCCAACCCAATTCCGTTCATACCTCGATCGACATTGAATCGAAAATAACGACCATCGATACCAAAGGCCGCGTGATTCTTGAAAAACCTCTTTTCGGTAACCTCTGTTTCGGTGGCGATTGCCTTGAGGGTTTCAATGACCTCTATCAGATTGCCACCAAAGTCTTTTGTGTCTTCAATTCCAGTCCCAATGCTTATGAGACATTGTATTCTTGACAGCGCATTAGGCCATATGGATAGTGTTTCTTCGAGAACCTCTTCTACGGGATTGTTGAGACCTGTGGCTCCATCAACAAATAACTGTCTGCCTATCTGGACTGGGTCAAAAAAAGTAGCAGCTGCAGAGGTAGCTCGAGCCGCTTCCCACACTGCGCAATCAGATCCCGCTAAGGTATCGACGGAGTCATCTGTGACATAAGATCGAAGTCGTACCGGTGTATTCAGGGCCTTGGTGAATGCGCATACGAAACTATAAAATTAGACCAAGCCCTACAAATTCATAGGCAGCTGAGACAAGAAAGTCAAATCTTGACTTACACTCTACAGGTATTATCAGGGCTCATGAACTTAGTGTTTTCATTTCCTTCTAGTTCTTTTGAGACGATCTTGAACTGAGTGACAAGACATTCGGATCGATAAGCGCCATCCGCTTTCCATGCATCTTTTGCTTTACCAAAAAGATTGATTTTGGCTCTCTTGGACCGAAAAGCAGCGGACGAGAGTTCGAGGTACTTGGCGATGCACTCGTCTACAGTCATGCGAAATCGACCAAGCATGATGGCGATAAGCCTAATGTGAATTGAGCGGCCGATGATTACGCCTTTGAAAACACCCAAAAGATTGTACTTACCCTCCAGTGCTTGTTCCACCGATGAGATCGAAGTAGTCGCATGGTTTAGGAGGATTTTTTGGGTCAATTCTCTTCATGAGATACTTGAGGATGATGAGAGAGGAGAGACCACGAATTCCGCCTCCATCTAAGGAATTAATTAGCAAACAATATCTACCTTTGCTGATAACTCAAATACCTAACGAGAGTAGTTTTAATGGCCCATCGTTCGTCCTATCTAATTCTTGTGACGACATGGCGATTTTGAACTATAAGAGCAGTCTTGGCGTATAAAGTTCTGAGTTTAACACAGCAGTAAGATGGCCTTCTTTACTCATATAACCTTTACCTCTGTGTTCAGCCAAACCTCTGCTCGAAACACAGTCGCTTAAAGAAGCTGTGAAGAAACCAGCAAAACTATTATGTGGAAAATAGCAAGAAAACAATCTTTCAGCTTTCGATTCATTGAAGCGGGGTTAACACGTGCCTCCGATGCCGGAAAATGTTTATTTGACTCTAGAATGGAGGTCCATTGGCCACGAGATGTGATAATCGATAAAAACTGATCAAGAACTGCATTAATGGCAGTTATCAGCACTTATATGCTTTTCAAAGCTATTATATGAGCTCGTTGAGCATGCACGTGATCCCGGAACTGACACAGGTGGAGGCTCAACGGACCTTACCAATCTAAGTAACGATGGCCGAGGAAATGCATGACTTCAGCGCACTCCCAATTTTCCTTTTTCGGGATATATATATACGAACTAAAAAAATTCCACTATTTAGTTGTCATCCTGGAGCGTTCAACATGGCTGCAAAGCTCACTGCTGAAGTCACTGATGAACTCAGTGCATTGGGTCGTATGGTAACCCAATTAGGAAAACATTACGGCGGCGTAGTGGTCAGCGACATCAAAGCTGCTGCAATACCAGAAGCCTTATCTAAAGGATTAGGACCACGACAGAAAAGAGACGATGAACTTTGCCGCACCTGTCGGAAGCTTGATTTAGTTGAGCTTTTCAACAACATGAAACCTGGTCTAGATTCATTAGATATAAGGATTTTGGTTGGAACGTACGATGATATTGTGGCTAGGTCCTACTGTCCATTCTGTCGACTTGTTCTGGCTGCAGTGGACAACTCACTTCGCGATCCAATCAGCCCCGGATATCGTACTGCAGAGGGCGAAGCAGTGTGCTGTTTGCTTAGACGGCGCGGAGCTTCTGGCCGTTTTTTGTGGAAGAGAAACTTGAAAATCGAGCTCAGATCCATCCCCGTCAAGACAGCTTTTTCTAGAACGCGATTACATTGGAGGTTGGGTTGGGAGAACGACATGCGGACAGACAACAACTTTTTAAAGGAAATAGTACAAGATGTCGATGCAGAAATCGTCGTCCACAACGACAGCGCCAGAAAATATCCCTTCCCGCAGTCATTGGATGAGAATGATAAGAACAATTATAGCTCCGAGGGGAATACCATGCTTGACCTCAAAGCCAGCCACAAGGCTGGTTGGTGGTTGGATCCTATCCCATTGCTTGGACGCACACCAGAACCCATATTTGATGTTCAGAAGCTGCTGGCTTGGCATCAACTCTGTAGCCACTGCAACAAGATCGATTTGATCTCATACAGACCCACGCGCCATATGGTGATTCCGGGTATGCTCCTCATTGATACAAATACCATGAATCTTGTGCCGGCACCAGTGAAAGCTGCTTATGCCGCTCTGAGCTATGTGTGGGGCAAACTCAAAGGCCCATTTCGAGCTACGAAAGCCAACCGGGATGAGCTAATGGTAGAAGGTGGTTTGCTTAAAGTGACTTTACCAAGAACGATCAAAGAATCTATTGAGGCGATCAGAGCTATAGGCTTCCGCTACTTTTGGGTGGATTCAATATGCATTATACAGGACGATCCTGAGTCTTTAATGGGGCAAATCAAAGCGATGGATACGATCTATGAAGGAGCATCTCTCACTCTAGTTGCAGCTGGGGGGAATACTGCAGATGATCCTCTAAGCACTTCAAGACCTCAAATCCATTCTGAAGTATTCGGAGATCTGAAACTCATGGCAAGAAATCGACCTTTGGAGGCGGCGCTCGATCGAAGCACGTGGAACTCTAGGGCTTGGTGCTACCAAGAAAAAATTTTGTCGAGTAGGATGTTGGTATTTACTGAAGCGGA
This sequence comes from Arachnopeziza araneosa, assembly GCA_003988855.1. Lineage (NCBI taxonomy): Eukaryota > Fungi > Ascomycota > Leotiomycetes > Helotiales > Arachnopezizaceae > Arachnopeziza > Arachnopeziza araneosa. The sequence goes on from QYAI01000080.1 coordinate 19,232, forward strand.
GGTCTATTACGATTGTTCTCACTTCAGATGGTGCGAGAGTATGGAGAGCCCGGATTCAGAGAGAGAGCTTTCGGCTTCATTGAAAACGCTTATCCATGTTGATACAGATGATGAGCGTACTTGGAGCAATGAAGAAGGGACTGAAAATCTAAATCCATGGCTGCCTTGGAGTCCGATGAAATCCGTTCTAGAAGAATACACTCTTCGTGCCCTCACAAATGAAAACGACATTCTCTCTGCTGTATGGGGCGTATTAAAATCGATTTCTCCAGATTTAATTAATATGATTGGAGGGTGTCCAAAACTATATCTCATATATATGATGCTTTGGCAACCAATGGAACTTCACCAACGCCGCTCAACGACAGAAGTACCATACCCCTCTTGGTCATGGATTGGATGGATTGGTCCGAAGAGATTTCCTGACCTATTTGGAATGGGAAGTTCTGCTTTTACTTGGTCTCGGATTAGAGAATTTGCAACCTCAAGATCGACCATCGTCACTTCGTGGTATTTTCGGGATTACCGGTCCGGTCAAGCACCAATACATCTACAAGAGGTAGTCCAACTCGATCATCGCCACCCCAAAGAAATGAGAGAATATGTCACACGGCTGCAGATGATAGGGCAAGAGGAAGTCATCGCGAAGACTAGAGATCTAACGGCCCTTCAACTTGAACAATTACAACAAACTGAGGTGATTCTACTGAAGGAATCCTCCCTTTCATACGTATACGCGCTAAAATCCGAACGTTCTTTATCTGACAAACAGGAGGATGTTCGGTCATCACTTAGCCATCATGATCTGCCAGACAACGGTCTCCTTCAGTTTTGGACCGAAGCCGCCTTCTTCACGGTCTACAATTTTCAAGACTCGGAGCCCGTCATCGACAATACCTCTTGCGTTCCATTCAAGATCACCGACTCCAAAAATAACTGGATTGGGACAATCCAGCTGCCTCGTAATTGGTCAGAAAAAGGCAGGAAGCACGAGTTTATCATACTCTCTGCAGATCTGGTGAGCTCCTCCTTAGAACAAGAGGGGAGGCTGCATGAAATGCCCAAAGGGAGGAAGTTGAAATCTCAGATGAAACCGATGGGGGATCCCAATCACGTTGCTGTTTACTTTTATGATGTACTATTGATCGAGTGGAGATATGGAATTGCTTATAGGGTGGGATTGGGTTCGATATATTTTGAAGACTGGGATTTGGCAGGACCACTTCAAAAGCTTGTGACTTTAGGGTAATTCGTACTACCGGGCACGAGATTGAGTTTATTCAGGTTGGCTCAGACGATACTTCTTCCAACACTGCTAGTTAGTATCTACTCCCAACTAAACTCTATATAATACATAAATATATGCTTTCAGTAAAACGAGCCTTGAGGCCACAGACCCATGATTCCAGGCTCATTATGATGCGCAGGCTGACTCAGGGCATGTTCAGGATGCTCAGGCTCTGCTCAGGCTGGCTTAGGTATGCTCAGGCTCAGCTTAGGTTACAGCAGTAGATGCTCGGTTGCTTGAGGCAGGCTGCAACAAACAGCCTTTCCGCCGCTGTGGACGAAGTGTGTGAAGGGGCATCCGAGGAGTGCGTATATCAGAGAATTTACTAGGAATTTCCTTCTCAGAGAATCGACATCACTTTCCCACCTATTATTAACACCTCTTTTCTGACAGTGACAAAGATATGGCACGTGACGGGGCTGTAATCCCGTCTGAATGTCAAGGGACTGTGGACGAGTGTAGGAAGGAGCAGCCGGAAAGCGTGTATAACAGAGCGTTTTCTTCGAGATCCGTCCTCAAGAATCAACATTACTTTATCACCTGTCAAATGCACTCTCTTTTCTGGGATCAGACCTGCCAGATGGAGAATGGCGAAGATACGGCACGTGATGGATAAGCGAAAGGCGCTAATAACAATATCTCTTTGGTGTTTTCATCCCCTCTTCTCTCAGTTGTTTTGTTGCTTAGGAGTTGTGTATAATTGAAAGAGCCACTCCTCTTCTCCAAAGAAACCGCTAAAGACCTTTCATGGCCATCTCGAGATCATGCTTTTACTACACTACCATCTCCACAACAGCCAGCCCAGACACAATCTATTCCATTATCTTATATCAACGCACTCCGTGATCCTCCTCTCGTTCGCTACTTGCTTGTAGTGAAGAGCGATGAGCGACACAGTAAACTCTGAGTATGAGACCAGCTGTCAGTCACGTGACTCTTCCCAAACTCGTCACAACCTGCTTCTATAGAGCAAACCCTTCCCTATCAACAGGCTTTCCTTCTTTATTCATCTCGTCGTCGTTCGAGCCAAGATGTTTAGGCTCAAAGCAGCATCTAGATCTTGAAAGAGCCGCTTTCAGCCAGCACCGCCCAGCGGCAAATGGAGTGCGTCGCAATTTCGCTTCAGCAACACCCTGACTCCTGCAATCCCTTCAACATCATCACATTAGGGAATAGATAACGGAGAAGATACCACTCGCACCACTTCCACCGAAACTATGCCATCTTCTTATCTCATCTTTGAAATTGACGAATTTTACTTGGTGTAGAATCACCATTGAAGGAATACGGAAACACTCCAAGCCACCGGATGCGCAATCTTCGGCATGGAGTCGCCGGGAACCACTGGATGGAGAAGATGGCAACATCACCAAACCTGATCAAAAGCCAATCAATCGCCCGGCTCTTCGGTCTCATGCCGAGAAATAAGGTCCAAGCTACTGCCATCAACAAGCACCAGCCATCCTGGACGTCTTCTAAGCTTAAACGCTGCCACTAATCTCCGTTGGGCAGGTTGTTGGATGCACCGATGTTCATTTCTGGTATCTGACAGATGGTCAGGGAAGCTGCATCTGCGATTGGAAGTCGGACAACAACAAGAGAGAGAGGGATGGATCGAATCCTGTCTTTCCCGCTCGAGCCCCCAGATGGCACTTGATTCAAGTTGGCAAGTCCTTTGCAGATCCCCTCCTGAATCGAGCCTGTGTGCAAGGTCGAGCCGCATGGCTCATCTTCTTGGAAGTCAACAGAGAAGAAGGAAGTGGGATCTACCATGGTAATCTCAGTATTTAAAGAATGGCATTTCCTCTACAAATCTTCAGGAAGCATTCTTGTTCATTCGTTACTTCATTCATTATGCGCTATTCATTCGTTATTGTTGGTAGCTTTTTGGCTGGAGTATTTGCAGCTCCAGCGAAGCGCCATGTAGTTCACGAGCGCAGAGATCATGCACCTGTCAATTGGAACAAGAATGCAAAACTTCATGAAGCCTCGTTCCTTCCCCTCCGGATTGCTCTGACCCAGAGCAATCTCGACAAGGCCGACGCGTACATCCTAGATGTTTCTCACCCTGAGTCGCCCAATTTCGGCAAGCATTGGACGGCAAAGCAAGTTGCGGAAACCTTCGCTCCAAGCCATGATGCCGTTTCTTCAGTTCTGGAGTGGTTGTCCGAACATGGAATCACCGGCAAGCAATCTCAAAGCTTGAACTGGATTGAAGCCGACATCACCGTTGGTGAGGCCGAGAATCTGATGAACACCAAATACTATGAATGGACGCACTCTGTTAGTGAACAAGCTCAAGTCGCCTGTGACGAGTACAGTATTCCAGAGCATATCCAAAGCCACGTCGACTTCATCGTCCCAACAGTCCACTTTGATGCTAAGATTGACGTTCCCAAGCAACGACGAGATATCGACTCTGCTGCAGGAATTCATGACGTTGTACCAGGTGTTGGTCACAGCATCGGTTCTCCAGGCGCTGGATCCCTCCCCAAAGCAGGTGGTAATGTTCCATTCGGAACGATTCTAGATCAATTGGAGAATTGCGACAAGTCAATTGTTCCCAATTGTCTTCGAGCATTGTACGAATTCCCTGCATATTTCCCGTCTAACCCTAAGAGTAAGTTATAAAGTCAAAAACTTTCTGAAATAATTACTAATATTCTGTAGACTCGTATGGAATCGTGGAATATACTCCTCAGGCCTATCTTCCCTCAGAGTAAGGAACCTTGCATTTCTTCGGCCTATCTTCTCTCCAAAATCAAGCATTTTATTTGCCAATCTCCTATTGCCAATAACCAAAAAGCGCTAACATATTGAAAATCTAGTCTTGACAAGTTCTTCAAGAACTTCTCATCTTCTCAGGTTGGACAGCGTCCAATTTTCGACTCAATTGATGGCGGATTCTTGCAGACTCTGAACCAATCTTTCGATTTCAATGGCGAATCGGTAAGTACCAGAGCACAGATTTTACTATCCCGAAATACTCTCTGACTTATCACAGAACTTGGATCTCGAATATGCCATGACTCTCGTCTATCCTCAAAAAGTCACTCTGTACCAAGTTGGTGACTACGTTCAAGGTGCTTCCTTCAACAACTTCCTCGACGCTATCGATGGAAGTTACTGCAGTTACCAAGGTGGCGATGATCCAACTCAAGATGGTGTTTACCCTGATCCCTATGCTCCTAATGGGACCTTTGGAGTTTACAAAGGCCCCGAGAATTGCGGAGGCTTCGCTGCAACCAAAGTCATCTCGACAAGTTACGGCTACAACGAGGCTGATCTGACTCCTTTCTATGAGAACCGCCAATGCCACGAATATATGAAACTTGGTCTTCAGGGCGTCACCATCGTGTATTCCAGTGGAGACTATGGTGTTGCGGGCAATGGTACGCTGAGAGTACTCTATAATGTGTTCATAACTGACGATTTTAGGTGGCCAATGTATCGATCCAGCGACTGGAAAGTACAATAATGGGCAATCCGGACTGTTTAATCCTGCTTTCCCAAGCACATGTCCCTGTATGTCCCTCTCTCACTCCATTCTTCTCAAGCTAACAACAACAGATGTCACTGCTGTAGGAGCAACCCAAGTTACCCCTAATGCCAGCGTCACTGCACCTGAGCAGGCCGCCGAATCCGTCATCTACTCCGGCGGTGGATTTTCCAACGTCTTCTCCACCCCATCCTACCAAACCTCGGCTCTCTCCACCTACTTCTCCAAGCACAAGCCCTCATACGGATCAGATCGTTACAACACCACCCAGAAATCTCGCGGCTACCCCGACGTAAGCGCAAACGGCGTCAATTATGTCATCGCAATCAACGGCAACTTCTCCTATGTCTACGGCACGTCTGCTTCAGCCCCAACCTTCGGCTCGATCCTTACTCTTGTCAACGCCGCTCGATTAGACGTCGGAAAGAGCACGATTGGTTTCATCAATCCCACCATATACAAATACCCGGGCATGTTTAACGATATTACTACCGGAGGGAATCAAGGATGTGGGACGCCCGGCTTTGAGGCTGTTCCGGGGTGGGATCCAGTTACCGGTCTGGGTACACCGAACTTCCCGCGCATGTTGGCTGTCTGGTTGGCGTTGCCGTAGAGGGAAGGCGAGGTGGGAGAAGGATTGTGGAGCATTAGATATATATAAACGTCGGCTATGAAATGTAAAATTACAAAGAGCTTGATCTAGATAAAAGAAAATATAATGCTATGTATCCAAATGCGAGCTACCGATCTCGCCAGGTGTCGCACGAGAGTAAACCCTCGCTGCACGGAGAATTGTAGAGGGACATCGCGGGTTTTCCTGACGAAATCTTAATCTCAATCTCAATCTCAATCTCGCCGGGATTTTTTGGTTCTGCGTACGCAAGCTGTTCTCCCATGATTCAATCTTCATCGTCTACAAGATCACTGCTTCCACTTGAACTTCGGTCGTACACTCATTATCCTCTTCGCTAACCTGAGTTGAAGAGGTTTCTTCTCTCTGCATTGGTTGTTGATTGATATCTAGCTTTTCAGCTACTGTAGACTGTCCTGGTGGTGGAGCTGAGCTCGATGTCGAATCCTCTCCAGATTGGCACACGGTAGAGACTTGCAGTGTCATCTAACCGTCGTCGTTTCCCAGAACGCCACTGGAAGCTGGCATGCTTCCGTTGACTGTTCTTGGATGAGGATTCTCCATCTTTTACACACTTGTTTGCTTCTCTGGAGGCTTGCAAACCGGAGTACAGGTACAGTTCCGTCACGTGACATATCTTTGCCATTGTCCCTCCTCGCGGTCAACAGTCGCTACGTTGTAAATCTAGCTCCCGAAGCTGAAGTAGCTTCTATATCCTTCGAATCAATAAAGAGAACTTGCCAGATTATTTTCACGTTCTCTCTAAGTCGCCTGAAGAGGGAGTCGTTTTCACGTGATCGCTTGATTAGCCCCACTTTTAATGTCCATCGCCAGCTCAAACGATCCTACACAAGGCAAGAATCCCTTTCCACCTCCGTCCTCATTCCATCAACAAGATATATCAGAGTTGATTCCCATTTCCATCTCCATCTCACCAGAGAAGGGCACCACCTGCAAAAGCCAACTACGGAGAAGGCACAGTCTAGAGGCAGGCAGGCTCCCACTCTTTCTCAGATCGCAACGAGAGCTGACCAAAGGTAGAAGCGCTTGATAGCCTCGGAGCTGAAGTATTTAAAGGCTGTAAACATACAGTGCTTCAAGTTAAAGACGGAGGCATCCTTTAAATCCGGAAAATTCCAGTCTCCACCAGATGGCCATTCCAAGCAAACGGCGCCAAAATCACCAAAACCCAAGTCAAACCACCACCTAGACCTGGACCACAACCTTGAAGTCTAATTCCATACACAACCACCAATCCATCCATCATGCCGCCCACAACCTCCACCGCAAAATCACCCCTCATCGCCTTCTTCTCACTGCCTGGCACCTCCTCCTGTGGCGGCTACACCCTATCCACGATCCTATCCTTCGACTTCGACCACCTAGAATCCCGGCACGACTACATCCAGATCCTGTTCCCCCTGCCGGAAGCCTCAGGGATGAGCTGGTCGGCACCCATCATCACACGGGAAGTATTCGACGCCTTCCAGACACGGGCCGAGCTGCGCGAGAACCTGCGTCTGGCACTGAAGAAGATCTGCTGGTTCTACGGCTTCACCCTCGCATCGACACCACCCACCTCTGCCACGGCTCATATCACCATCTCCCCCTCAGCCCTGTTCGCGAAGCATTCCCCCAACTGGGACACCAGCTTCAGCCACAACCACCTGCGCATCACGCGCATCATCCGCTCGTTGCGCGTCCTCGGGCTAGAGAGCGAAGCACAGGCCTTCTACGCGGCGATCGACGGCCACTCCAGGTATGCGAATCGGCGCTCGCGTGAGTACTGGAGACGTGCCGCGAGGCGGACGCTGAACCTGAGACCGGATGTGGAGGGCGTGGATGATGAGGACTTGGATGTGGGGAAGGCGTTTCTGAGAGAGTTTGAGGCGGAGAGGCGGAGGAGGGAGAGAGAAGCGGAAGCGGAAGCAAAGGAGCTAGGGAAGGGCGCTGAGCATGAGATGGTGGTTGAGACAGTCGTTGAAGATGCAGACAAGACAGAGGCGAGAGAAGAAGGCGAGAAAGTTGGTGTGGCGAGCGATGGGGAGAGGAATATGAAAGAGAAGGAAGATGGTCTTGAGAAAGATGCCGAGAACGATGCTGCTGCCCCCGCTGGAGATCCAAAAGTAGACGACCAAGAGGAAGAATGGGAAGGGATCAAAGATGATGAGAATCATGAAAATGAAGTCAAAAGCCCAAAACGACAACGTGTGGACCGAGCTGGACGCAGCGAACCTTTTGCTTGATAACAACACCTTGATCATCTGATGGACACGAGTTATCAGATCTTATCCCTCTCACAAACAGAATGGCTGAGAATCACCAAGCCATGAGAAGGCATAGATGAATAGAGAACGCATAAATTTATTACTGAAAACAAACTCCACAAAATGCTGCTCGATTGCTATCCATGCTTATTCATTCCATCCACCCTCCCAACCATAACCATAAAGAAATCCCGTCTACACCTCACACTCGTGCTTTTCCCTATTCCGTAGCCTTATACTTCTTGTTAAACTCCCCCACTGCAACTCCAATCTTCTTGTACAAGAAATTTCTGCTACTCTCCTCGGCGACGGGAATGAATGGACCATTCGTGCCTCCTCTCAGCGTCAGACTGAGTCCCGTTCGCTCCTTAGAAATGGTCTGGATATCCTTGAGTGGGACATCCCACTCGCTTGTCAATTTCTTGCTCTTGATAAGCATGATCCGACTGTACGTAAGCATGACAACAACGTCTTCCCTCGGAAGCTCAAGATGGGCAATGTACTGTTCATTGAAGTATTTCCCGTTGTCGAGTTGCTTCAGCCAGAATTGGCCGAGCGCTTCGCGTTGGGAGTAAGGCCGGACGATGCCATCAGTGCCGATAAAGCGGGTCAGGCGTACACGATCTAATCCTGCGTCATCAAAGACAGTGGTGGTATTGCGAATGCCTTCGCTAACATTAGAGGCGAGGTCGAAGACACCGATGGCGGGTTTGGTGACGAATCCAAGAGCACCTTTGCCAACACCTTTAAAGAAGCCAGTAAGACCTTCTTGTTCTGCGCCCTCAAGTGGTTTTCTAGCCAAGCCTCCTACACCTGATGCCACGCTGCTGACAAATGAGTTTGCGCCCGCGGTGACGCCGTAAAGGGCGTGCTTAGGACGGTTTCGAGAGCGTGTCATTCGTCGACGGTCTTGGAATTGTTTATCCATTGTAGCTTCTGCGAGACCTTTTGCAATGCTGCCTGTAAACTTGGAGAAACTATCTGAAACCCCAAACACGGATTTCTTGACGAAGCTGGTGGCACCTTTTGCAATACCAATACCTAGGTCTTCAGGTCGATCAGACATGATAAATCCTTGATATGGTTCGTAGAAGATATCCGCAACACCAGAACTTAAGTTGTTGAACAAACCGACGGGATTCCCAAGGAAATCAGCTGATCCCAGGATCTTGTGGACTTGGTAGAGAGCCTCTTGAGAATAATGGCTGGTCATATTCTGTATCAAAACAGCGGTAGATACTCGAGCATTCTCAAGCATCAACGCGTTCAGACGTACTGGGGCATCATTGATATTGCCGATTGACATGGTGATGACATTCAAGAAGAACATCAGTGGATTTCTAGATGATGTCTTATCCTCAACATTGACTCGGTCAGTTCGGACGAATGATAGGTCAAGCTGCATGGGTTGGATGTTTAGGAGTTCAAAGTACATGTCTTGTCCAGATTGGTCCTGAGACGGCTCTGGAATGTCGAGGTTCTCGTCACAAAGGACACCTTCATGTGTTTCGGACCATGCAGCGCCAGGAACCTTTGAGAAGTCTAAGAGAGCATACACGAAATCCTCATCGATTTCAAGCGTCATTTGTTGGAGAAGTACGGTCGCATATTTGATATAGATCACGCCATAAGAGTCATCCTTGACTCGAGTGATCATCGCATGAACCGAGGGGTGCTGTTCTGTCTCTTTTGCATTCTTTGGAACCACACTTGGATACAGGATCATCGGGAAAATCCCACCATAGAGCTGATTGTCGATTTGGATCCACTTGATGCTGGCTATTATGGTTTGATAGAGTGGCGACTCCGAGTATTTAAGTGAGAGGTCTCGCAACGTAATGTAGGCTAGCTCTTTTAATTGGGCGTTCACCAAAGAAACTCCAATGCCCGCAAGTTTCAATTGGGCTCGGAATGTGACTGCTGTATCTTGATCTTTGACCTCAAATCCACCAGCACTAACACTCGTAGTAGATTCTGCTGTTCGGCTCTTCTGCTTGTACAAACTTTTAGATGCCTTATAATTGGACAAAATCAAAGTTTGTGTCGGTCCATCTGCTGCGACGTTGAGGTCGATGATCTTCTGTTCAGCTGCACCAGACTGGGATCGCGAAGCTGGGATTTTCATTGGGATCAGATTACCAATCTCTGCAAGCTTAATGTGCCGTTCCCTACCATTCGCATTGATGACAATTTCTTTATACTTGGCAGCTGGATAGTCCCAAGCATATGGCATGATACTTCGGGGTGGCAACCTATATCGGATTGGACGCCATCCGGATCGGTCCTCTGCTTCTTCATCATCAAGATTAGGGTTGGCCTGGAAGAACATAAATTCAGTATCTGACTCGTTTCTCATGGAAAATGGCCAATTCTTGGCCTCAGAGCTAAGATGGAGGAATATTGTAGCGTTTTCCATCAGAACCTCAATGCGAATGAGTCTTTGTCGTTGACCAACCTTAGCAAGCTTGATGTGTTGCGTTCCAAGATCCGAGATATTGAAGGGAGAGGACCATTGATTGTTGACACCAGGAAAACATAGTGACAGCTGTTTCTTATGACTCTTCTGCAAGAAGTGCAAGGGCTGTAAAGCTTGCGGCTTCAAAGTCATAAGATCAGACGAGCCAGGCTCTCGCACATTGATCTCTTCTGTCATTTGATTTTTGAGGACGAAGCGAGGAGCCAATGTGACGACTTTCGTCATCTTATACTTTCCATCGCCAGCTTCAACCTTGATTCCCACATGAATTTCTGTGTTTTTAGTCGTAGAAGGCAAGATGACATCGGTAGTGCTACCAATAGCATCAAATGATTGAGGTCTACTCCAATTTGATTCTCCGACCTTAAGAAGTGCACGATTCCGCTGATCGTCTCCGCCAAAGGCAAACATATACGGAAGCGCTTTGCGTCTTTCAGCATCCCCAGAATCTGTGTGAAATCCCTGTCCAGCTGCTGTCTTGGCTCCCTGAAGCAAAGATTTTGATTTAATGTTGATACTCAGGCCAGTTTTATTGAGAATGACATATGGGCTGTATATTGTCACTCTGAAGGCACCGCCGCTATCCGGGATCTTAAAGTAATGGAGTCGAAGATTCAACGCAAGACCTTGTTCATCCTTACAAACAATGCTAGATTCTCTTCGGAAGTCTTCTTGATTATTGGAATTGATTATCGAGAATTCGCTTGCCTTGAAAACTGTGTCCTGCATGGTAATACTAAGAAGTAAGAGGTGGGAAAGCTCGACCACGTGAACTGGGCTGAGTCCTCCTTTACGAAGAAAATTCGTCCAATCTTTCTTAGTATTCTTGTCATAAATACGATATTTGAAGTCGTAGGGAAGAAGGTTCTCCAATTCTACTGGAGCCGAGAGACGGAGTCGCATGTAAGGATAGACGCTTGTTCGTTAGCAATGAATCAAAGGGGCTTTAGGAGGCAATACCTTGTGAGAGCATTAGTCTTATCGAAGCTTGCATGCATTTGAAAGTAGAAAGGCGGCGTATTCTTGTCCTGCTCACCCTTACAAGTCATTGTCCTCGTGGGTCTATGGAGCAAGTCCCTCCACCAGAGTGATTCGGAAGACCACGCATACCCAAATCCCTGGTCAGGTCTCACAAGCAACGATTTGAGGAAAGCCGCACCAACAGGAGCTGGTCGACTTTCCCCTGGAGCAATCTTCTCAATTTTGAGTAGGTGACCTTCCTGGGCATCAAAAACACCCAGTTCGACCGGAATCTGAGTCTTATTCTCGACCAAGAGGGGTGAGCGGAATGTGATATATTTGACGTTATCGGCGCCCAGAGTAATTTCTACGAGCAGACGATGCAGGATCTGATCTTTCCGCGGCCGAAGGCTGTACAAATACTCTCCCTCGCGGTTCACGGGTATTTTGTTGATGCTGTCAAATCCACTGCCCTCAAGTCTCACTCCAACAACTCCAGCGTTTGCTTCAGGTGAAAGATTCTCTCTCATCTTTTCCCAATCTTCGAATCGCCAAGGACCTTCTTCGCCATCCTCAAGCTTTGCAGCCATCTGGTTATCGTCATCTCCAGTGTCAGCCCACACATTGATATCAAAGCCTGTATGGTTGCGTATTCTGTATGGTGCATCGGCACCGCGTGGCTTTGTCAAGACATCCTCCTCTTGAGCCAGAAATTGCGCTGACTTAGAGGCCAGAGCAATGGTCGCTGATGTGATGGTAAGTTCGAGCATTTTCGGTGACGTAAATTCAATTGATAACGAATCCGGATTTATTTCTTTCGCAATCTGAAACCCCAGCTGCCATGGTTCGATAAGTGGCTCCCATGCCGACTTTGAAAAGTTGAATACGTTGATAAACATATCAATATCCGCACCAGCTCGAAGATTACTACCCCAATCATTTGCAGAAGTCGTAAAACCTTTTACGCTGAGGTCTAAGATAGGTAACTCGTGAAGATCACCGATTAGAATTACTCGCAGACCCTCGAGAGTAGCTGTCAACTCTTCATGATTTTGTACAGTTTGCTTCCTTGGCGCACTGCTTTCTTGGCGGCTGACAGCAGTAGCATTGCTCGGCGCTCTAGACTTCTTTGTCGTAGAAGCAGCCGCCTTACCACTAGCTGAACGCCGCTTCAGCGAATCTCCGGAACCACTGAGCTGCTTAGCTTTCACGTCTGAAGCAGGGGCTTTCTTCTCGCCCTTTTCGTCTCCACCAGATAGTTCAGAAGCTTTGCTTATAATTTGCAAGACCAAGAGAATATCTCGAAGTGAGAGTCGCAGCACCAACGGCTCTATATCAAGATGCATGTTTGTTGTATGCTTCTTCGAACTATCCAAAGACATTTGAATAGAAAAGTCATCCAATATTCTGAGTCGTGTAGTCTCAAAACGGTCCATACGACAAAGGAACATGCCCACTTTCGAGACTTGCAAAGTCAAAGCGTGTTGTTGAGACATGAGAATCTGCTTAGTGCCGAGGACAATGGCTTCCGAGCTGGAGCTCAGAGGATTCGCAATCAGAATGACCTGCGCATCCACTACATTGACCCTGAATGCGATGTTCATTCCTGCGTCCGCTTTTAATCTTTGGCTTGAATCTGACATGTCTGATTTCGATCGACTTTGTGTAGGTCTTGATGTCCTGCTCATTCGAACCGAAGTTGCTTCAGAGGCGTCGTCAGAGTCTACCACACTCTCATCATCATCTGAAATAACTGGCTCGTCAACCACAAAGCCACCGGCTACAAAACTTTGTAGGGCAAAAATGTAATCTAGCGCAAAGATCACGCGAGGACTGTCGACTGCTACCATTGCAATCAAGTTACGCTCTTGTCCACCTGAAATGGTAACGCTTGCCATGAATTGTTGAACTCCTTTGTTCGAAGATGTCATAATTTTCCGGAACTTATTCGTTGTTCTAGTTCTACTGTCTTGAATTGTGAATGATTGGATGAGAAGCTCTGCCTCCAGAGATCCGTCACTCATCATACGTACTTTCGCTTGAGTATCATCTAAGGAGAACTTAGAAAGACTAGAAGCAGCTACATCATCCACAGGCTCATCTTCTTTTGCTAGGATCAGTTCCAGGCCAATGGTATGAACGTGGAATATAAAATCAAGCTTAGTCCAGGTTTGGGAGTCCAACCCAAGCTCTGGACCAAGGTCAACGAGTGGGGCTTGCGCATCGGATGTGTCTAGCTGTGGCTGGGAAGCATTGGCTTTTTTGACCGTTGAATCAGGAACATCCTCAATAGCTTCCTGTTCGCTCCCATCCACATCAGCAGTAAAGGCAGCCGGAACCGTTTTTGCCAGTTCTAACAAGAACTTAAGTTGAGTTTGTGTGATCCGAAGATTAAAATCTGTCATATGGCCTTCTATCTCTGTATCGGGTCTCAAAATGCCTTCCGAGTGTTCTGCATATGTGATTTTGAAACCAAGGTCGACTTTGTCAATGAGCTCAAGCTCCTCGGTCTTATCGTCTGAGAAATGAAAGTCTGACGTTAGGCGAATATTTCGAATTCCAGCTGATAATTTCATGGCAATTGGAGAATTTTTGGAGTCATTTAAAGGAATAAACTTATTCTCTGCATATATTTCACCCAAATAAGCCGTGATAAGATCACGCTTAGGTCTGCCAGCTATCATAACCCGAGGGAAGACAACGATAGGGGTTTTGACATTGATATCAAACTTAAACTTGCTATCGCTTTGCTGAAGCTGGGACGCTTGATTTGCTGCAGCTTGCCTCGCGGCATTAAATAAAGCTTGCATCTTGCCAAACTTGACCAGAAAATCAATGATTTTCCGGAATGGTTCTTCCAAGAAGTTCAATTTGATCGATCCAGCACGAAGATAGATGGAGGAGTCATATCCTGGGTATGCCTCACCACTTTCAGAATCAAAAGTTTCATATCTGAAATCGGCAAGGTCATCCCCTTGGATGGTAATCAACTGTCGCAAAGCAGAATCCTCAGATGCACCTTGATTGATATCATCCAGCAATGACAGATCCCCCAACTTAGCAGCTATTCTCATGGTCTTACCCATGATGAAAATTCCTACATCTGCAGCATTCAAGGATAGGGTGGCAAGACGTATGCCATCGTTGTTGAGAATAAGTCTGATGCTCTTAAGATCAACCTTAATACGAATAGATGGGGCTTCGTCAGACTTCGGCTCTGAAATCCCGGGAATTGCCAATTCCTCATTCTCAGCATCCAAGATTTCCTCTCGTGGAGATGGTGAGGCCTGATCGTTGTTGGTAAAAGTAATGAGAACAAAATCTAGGAGGGTAAGAAGTGTCTTTCGCGTGACCACCAGGTTAATCGTCGAAACAGCAACATTAATGTTGATATTCACACCTTCGTACTTTGGCATGAACTCCGGTGACTCTTTCTTGACAATCTCAATGCTCACACTCATGAGTTTCTTTGATTCTTCCGAATCCATATCTCCAGATGATATGATAGATTTGAATTCTGCAGATGGATTCTCGACATAATCGTCGACTGTCAACGATTTCAAAGAAGTCTCAATCTTAGTATCATATGAGCGAACAGCTAGGTTAAGATCAAAGTTTGCAGCAACCAACTCAACAAGGAGTTGATCTGGCTTTCGACCTTCAGGATCACTCCTAAATAATGAGCCTTGAAGGCGGTCAACTTCGAATTTAAGCTCAAAATTTCGTTGCTGGAGCTTCAGGCTTTCATCTGGCTTTCCATTTGGCGCATCTTGAAAGTCGTCATCATCTATATCATCTTGAACAATAATGGCCTCCTGGGTGCTGAATTGGAAAGATGTAGATTGCGGTCGTTCTTTCTTGTTACTGCGCTGTGATACAGTGCTTTGAGCACGAGGCCTCGGAGAGATAGCTTTGGTATTGGCATCCGAAACCTGTGGAGTTTCGTTATCTTCATCCAAATTGGGGATAGCAACTTCAAGAATCCGCATGAGATTCTTGTACTTCTTATCCGAAACAGAAGCATGCAGTACAGGGAGGTGACCTGTAATCTTTACTTTGGCCAAGTTCGGAGCCTTGGGGATAATGGAGAGCGCGACTAGAAAATCGATATTG
Source organism: Arachnopeziza araneosa (assembly GCA_003988855.1). NCBI lineage: Eukaryota > Fungi > Ascomycota > Leotiomycetes > Helotiales > Arachnopezizaceae > Arachnopeziza > Arachnopeziza araneosa. The sequence continues at coordinate 34,466 of QYAI01000080.1, forward strand.
ATTTTCTCTACAATGTGCATAGACTTTGCCTCGTCTCTCTTCTCCAGCTGAGCCTTGGTTGCTTCGATAGATGGTCCAATAAGCAGCTGAGTAGACGATAATTTGACTTGGAATTTATCGTACATCAATGACTCTAATTGCTTATAGTCGTCGTCATTATAGGATTGTTTTTGCTTTGCTTGAATCTCTTTTATAGTTCCTTGGTCAACGAGCTGACTGTTCACACTGATATGACCAGCATCCAAGATAAAACAAATAGTGTGCTTCTTTGTGATATCTTCAGGAACGATGATCAACGGCGCTTGAAGGTCTAGCTTGGCATTCAATGTCTTATGTTCTTCCAGTGCAAACTCAAGTCCAGCTCTAGTCTGTTGACGGAGGCTCTCAACTGTGGCACCTGCGGTTTCCATAAGGGCATTGATGGATTCCATATGTCTCTCTGGCGGCTTGAAGAATTGTATAACTCCAACCAAGAAATGTGGATTCCAAATGATTTCCAGCGGCTTTAATTTTCCTCTAAGGCTCAAATCACTAGCCCCGTCCAATGGGTTCTTCTCGAATTGGAAGCTAAAAAATGGGTCGGTTGCATCTTCAGTTTTTCCTTCGTCGCCCATAGTAAGTTTCTTGGGCTCTTCGGGTGCATCTTTGACATGGACAATCTGAGTAAACAAGCTCTTGGGAGTAGTTCCATCATTGACTCTCAATCCTTGAAGACTAACATCAGCCAGAAAAGATTCAGGTCTTTGAAGAAACTTCGCACGAAATCCATCAAAGAATAAACTGAGAATTTCGGTGGATTTTTCATGTGGGTCTTGTTTAAGTGTGAAACTTCCTGTATTCAATGATGCGTTGATTTGCATCTTGACCATTTCCTTTGGTAAGTCGACACTCTCTGCTAAAGCGGTCTTCTCATCCCAGTCGATTGCATCGTAAAGCTCTTTTCTCTGTTCCTCAGTCATTGTGGTCTCGGGATCTTCATGCGCCTCCTCTGGTTTAGAGCCCCATGCCCAAGCGACCCAACCTTGCTGTTTTTTGGGTTCTGGCTTCTTGACACCCACATTCTCTTTTCTGAGCTGATTCCTGGCCATCGATCTCCAAAAGCGCATGTCTTCATAGTTTAATTTCCACTCTAGTTTATCGAGTTCTGAGACCTCGTCGGGAGTAAGTTGTTCGGCTTGTTTTTTTTTCTTCTTAAAGAGCTCAATATATCTGATTCTATCATCTCTTCTCTCTTTGAAAAACTCCCAAGACCACCTCCGGTTACGGTCATGAATCTTGCTGAGAACAGCATCACCAGCAAACTTGAGCCACGCTCTTGGATCTTCTTTTGGTGTGACGCCTTTGGGTTGCAGCTTCTTGTATTCTTGATGTCGAATGAAATAGTGAAACAAGTCTACCATCATCAGCGCATCCCGATATTGATCATCGTCTAATACAAGTCCGATTTCATCAAAAATGAGTCCAGCCTTGATGTGTGGGCGATCAGTCTTTCCAGACTTATCTAATTCAATCTTGGCCTGCCCGCTTACAGGCTTCAAGATGAATTGATGACTTGCCGTGTCTTCCTTTACTTGTTGGAGAATCATATCTTTGAATTCGCCCAGCATCTCGTCATGAGGAACTGTTTTGGCATCAGATACTTCAGCCTCTCGACCCGTACCTAATAACTTCGAATCTGTGTTCCAGTACACAGCCAACGCCTCCAGAGTAGCCAGTTTATGTGTTGTTCCAACCGAATCTTGTATGTATGTCGGCTTCCAGTTCCCGTCAGTACTGATAGCGCTGAATTCTTGAAGGGTAACACCTAAAGCGAATGGATGTCCAGGGGCGGAAATTGAATCTTCATATCGAACGTGGATATTCTTGACTGTGATTTGTAGATTGTCGACAATCTTGGTGACAAGACTTTCTGTAAAGCTTTGGCTTTTCTGCTGTTCCTCTCGGCTCATTCCTTCCTGGTTCCGCTCCTTCAACATTTCGGCACTATCCAATTTCTCAATCTTGACTGCTTGTTTCCTCCTTTCTTCCTCTTCTTCATCCCACTCTGCGTCTTCCTTCGGAGCCGCCAGCACAAAGACATCCTCAATGTAAACCTGCACGGGCTGTCCTCGCAGATTCGACCAAGGTATTTTGAGGGTTAACTGTCCTAAATGTCCTTCCACAACGTTTATAGGCAGCTTCAGTTGGTCCAGGGCCTCTTTTCTCAACTCCAAGTCCCGCAGCTTGACATCACCCGACCAGATTCCTACGTTCAATTGTTTTGGATCGAAGTTTCTTATGTACATGCCCAAAAATCGGTTGAGCAGCGATGCAACGAGTCCCTCCAACATCTTGATCGGTGGTTGCCGTAACCCTGGCAGGGAAGTTTTCGATCAAAGAGCTCGACCGACCTCATTCAATATGCTAGTCTTTGTCCTGCTTGAGTATGATTGATATCGCCGTCAAGTCATCGCAATCGTGTATTTCGTAGGATTCGTGTCAAGCCGTTCTTGTGAAGTCGTAAGAGAGGGGTGATAATTCTGTAGGCAGCTACACTGGGGGGTGGATGATTCCCTTCAAGGAGCTTGAGTTGCAATACCAGCTGAGGCAACAGAAGCTCTCTGTCCGCAGACTTGGCTTCTTCTGTTGTGCGAGTTTCGTGTGGAAGTTCAGCAGATTGAAAGTTGATTTGCCTTGGATGCAGATGTGAGCAAGCAAATTGCGCGTCATTGTCAATAACCCATGTTGATTTTCGTGGATGCGATTTCTCGCTAAATATCCCAATGATGTCACTGCTCTCACCAACCAGCTGCATGCCATCGCGGAACGGAGTAGCCTCCACTCTCCTCTCTCCGTAGCATACATCTTCTCTCTCTAATAATTCTGCCAAGAATCTGCAAACCGTTCTTCGACATTTCAATACCTTTTGCAGCTCAGTTGGTGGTCAATTGACCATTAGAGCTTTGTTTATCGGATTGCGGGGAAGCTCTCGAAAACAGCTATCAGCTCGACACAATGCTTCGCTCAACTGCCACGCGATCACTGGCTACAAGCTTTGCAAAAGCCCCAATTACACGATCTAGCTATACTGCAGCTTCAGCAAAGTTCAGAGCTCCCAATCCCTTTCAAAAGTTGACCAAGAAACGCCCCAGCACCCTTATATCTCTGGGTCGCCCGACCACAACTGCCTTGCTCTACGCAACTGCCACCGAATCTGCAAAGAAGATCTTAGGGGAGAAGATTACACCACACCCAGATCTTGTCAGCGCTGCATCCAGCGTGCGACATGTCTTCGAAGGAGGGCAAGCAGAGAAAACTAGTGACGATGAGATGATGGCTGGAATGAAGTCGGACCTGAAAACAATCCAGGAGACATTCAGTCTGAAGGAGGTCCCTAGAGATGCGCTATATATCGGTGCAGCAGGTGTCATTCCATACGCAGCTACGTCGCTCTCCACCGTCTACTTGGCTTACGATATCAATCATGCAACAGCCACTGGTGGTAATGGTTACTTGTTGAGCCCAGACACAGCACATCAGCTCCTGGACCTGGTAACTCCCATCCAAGTTGGATATGGAGCTGTGGTAAGTAGCCGCAATCCAACTTTCCATTCTGTAAACTCATGTGTTGACAGATAATTTCCTTCCTCGGAGCGATCCATTGGGGTATGGAATTCGCTGAGTATGGAGGTCGCCATAGTTATCGGCGCTACATGTATGGAGTTATCGCACCTGCTGTAGCATGGCCAACAATCTTCATGCCGGTTGAATACGCCTTAATCACTCAATTCCTTGCTTTCAATTTTCTTTACTTTGCAGATGCGCGAGCTTCAGTTCGAGGATGGTTCCCTCACTGGTACTCAATCTACCGCTTTGTGTTGACTTTCTTGGTCGGTGCGTCGATTGTGATAAGCTTGGTTGGACGTGGCCAGATTGTCAAGCACGACCATAATCTGAGGAGCGCTGTGGATTATGTTAAAGCGGATCGTGATGCTCAATGGGAAGCTTTGGAACGCGAGGAGAAGGAAAGACTGAAGGCTTTGGCAGAGAAGGATGAAGATGGTGACGATGGTGACGAGAAGGAGAAAGAAGATTCCGATGATGGTAAGGACGATTAAGTTGTTGGTAGTAAGATCGGATGAAAGAATGGGTGATTTGGGTCAAGGGCGATAGGCGTTTTGGTGGAGAAGATGCTACGAAATGCGATTCGGCATGTAGATACCAGTCCCCCGTCCAGTTTAATACCAGTTACAGATACAGTAGACTCCCCCTCCCTCTCGTTTCTAAGGAAAATCCGAGGTTTCCAACCAGGGATCGCACTACAGTAAAACTGCGCTATAAGGAAAACTGTGTAGGGGAAATCACGGGTATTCCTCAACGGAATCGCAGTTCCGCGGGGATTTATTTTGTTAGGTGTACGCATTCATCTGGGGGAATGTTCCGGTGCTAGTTTGGGCCGCTTATTTCTCTTCCCTCCCAAGAAAAAGAGTGAAATTGACAGTGTAAGAGGGAGCAAGCAGCCGACCAAAAATAAGTAACTCTGCAAGGCAACAAAGTCTATTCCTATTTTCAGTGTATCCGTGTTTCGATGTTAGCTGCAGGCCAATGCCAACTATGTAGGAAGGGTAAATTTAAGTGTATTGACAGATTTTCATAACTTCGTTCTGAGCAAGAGCGTGCAAAAGATGTATCAAAAGTTTAGATTAAAGAAGGGAAGTAGTGTATTCATTCTTTTCTATATTCAGAGTGCATGATGTGTACAATCAGAGAGCAGGACCTCTTTTACAGAGAGTCCTCGTCAAGTTTCCCTCAAAATCGACTTAAAGAGTACTGCACCCCACTAAAATAGGTGTTAAAGTGATGTTGATTCTTTAAGAGGGGTTTTACAAGGAGACTCTCTGATATACACACTCCCTGGCTGCTCTTTCCCTACTTCAGTCTACAACTCCCTATCTGACAAGAGCACGCCCTTTTGCGATTCTATAAAAATCTTATACCTTCACTTTATAACTATAGCTAAACTATTTCTACTTCTCTTATTGTGTTATCACTAAGGTCTTGTAGTATATTACAACCTTCTATTAATTACAGCTAGACGAGACTGATTTGCTTCTCTAAAGTTCTTTTTCGAAAAGCTACGCGATTCGAACGCTATAAATTCTGCTTAAGAATAAAGTATAAAGCGTGTACAGTCTTAAATATTTCGTACACTGCGAACAGAAGATCTATTAATCGAAATAAGGAATCGTAAACTGTGAAGATAGGTTCGGATCGAGAAGAAGAAGTGCGTATCGTAAAAGCTAATTGAAAAGATAAATTGGCGTTGATAACTAATAACAAGAATTAAGTATGCGATCTTATAGCCTTCGCGCTTAAGGGGCTAAAATATAAAAGGATATTAATAAGTAAAGTAATTTTGATTTTTAAGAAGGGAATTTCTAGCAAATTCTTTAATATAAACGCTTTCCGGCCGTTCCTTCTTTACTTGTTCACAACAGTCTTATATATTTTGTACACTGCAAACAAGAGTTTGTTAATCTAAATTAAATAAAATAAATGTAAATTATAAAGATGAATGTGCAACCTTATTCACTTCATGCTTAATGAACTAGAAAAAAAAAGTAGATTAATAAGTAGTAGAGGTATTTATTCTTCAAGAGAAATATCACAAGGAGGTTCTCTGATATACACAATCCCCGACTGCTCCTTCCCTTACTTCCTCCTTCTACACCCCACGCTCGGCTCGGCTCCTCTACCGTTCTTTTGTATGTTTGCCTCATTCGTCGTTTGCTCGTCCGCGACTCAAACATACAAATGTCTTCCACTTCAGAATACCTTCAGTAGAGCACGGCTCTGCCAGCTGACCAGGAGGATGCCACGGAGATTATCGCAACCCACTCGCATGGCCGAAGGCTTCGAAATATTCTGTCTACAGTATAAGTGTCTTGACAACACTCATGGCAGCGTACTCAATCTCGGCATATGTAGCAGGTGTACCCGCTATGGTGAAGGAATTCAACAGTACTGAGACCGTTGTCCTAGTGGGAATGGCAACATTCCAAACGGGGTTCGCCGCTGGTAGGGAGTTGGAGCTGATGCTTGGAATAAATCTGCACTTTGATCATCGCACTCATCAATAATCTCCCTGGATTGCTGGTGGTACGTTTCATTCAAGGAGTTGGGGCGAACACTTTCAGCACGATGGTAAGACTATTGGCCTGTTTATCTTCGCTCTTATTAATATGCAACAGGTCGGTGGCGCTGTGACCGATCTCTTCGACCCAATGTCTTGTGGGATTCCAATGTCATTCTTCGCGACTGCCTCCTTCTCCGGTGGTGTTGGGCAACTTGCGTCGGGCTATATCGTGGCTTCTACAAGCTGGCGCTGGATCTACTGGCATCAATTGATCATTAATGGAATATTGACGCTCGCAATCGCGGTCTTTTTTAAGGAAACGAGAGGTCCAGCATTGCTAAGCCGGAAAGCCAAGGCATTGAACACCATCACGGCAAAGTCGAAAAGTATACCGTCCACCACATTCAAGTCTTTGGCAGACTTCACTCCGCCCTCAACCACGGAAACATACTGGAGAGTCGAATCGGACGAACAGCGAGCCAACATTAGTCAAATGATAAAGTTGAGTCAACAGACCGGCCTTGTCTTCATATCAATGTGTGCTAGTGCCATCTTGGGCAACATCTTCTACCCATTTCAAGAAATTCTATATCGGCGATATGGTCATCGACTGCCCAGCTTGACCATTCTAAAAAGAGCACGCTCGGGACGGCATATGCAAGAGACTGCTAGCAACACTGCCGATAATCCCGAAGCTAGACTTTATTCCGCCTGTATCTTGAGCATATTCACGGCTCTTGGCCTGCCCTTATCCTCCCTTTACAGATGGATTTACTGATCCTCCTACATACCATAAAAGAACTTCGAAATAGCTTACCAACACATGTCTCTGACCACTTTTAGTGTTTCGCCGCTTGAGATTTGTGGGGGCCGCGAGTCTCTTGGGTGGCATCGCATTGTTGTTAAGGTAAATACATACATAATATATAATCATGTTTGTGTGGCTGGCTCGGTAACTCATTTACAATAGCGCTGTACCCTGGATCCTAGTTTTGTACGGGCCTCGCATCCCAGCGCGTAGCTCTGTTGCCAAGGTATGCGTTCCTTGTGTCCAATTTACTATCTTCTCGCTAAATTTGATTTTCAGTCAATGGCGACGACGTCGTAAGGTGGTGGATAATCTTATAGTATATTGCCGCAAGTGGGAAATGAGGCGTATTCACCTAGGCACACTTAAAGAAAGGAAATTAATAGATAAAAAATTTTCCAAAATTTTACAAAACTTCCCCAGTTTGATTCCTAGGCTAGTGCCTTAACAAGGAATCAACTACAATGCTACTAGTGAATTTGGGTATGATTAGAGTGGGGAGAAAGAAGAGCTGATGACTAGAGGGAGGTGAGAAAAAGTTATTCAGAATATTCTTAGCGATTTCTCAACGATGGTATAAAGATTAGGACGTTTTGTATTGATTTTGGTAACCGAGTGGTTGTTTCTGCCTCTCCTCCTCCCAATCCCCAGCATTGCCCCAGGCGATCGGTCAACCTCTTATTGCAGATAGACAATTAGCGTATGTGTTGGGAAAGTCTGTCATGGTGTCTCTTGAAGAGTTTCAAGAGCAGTTTCACAGCCTGAAGAAGCTTGAAAGCGGCAAGGATCAGCTCATTGAGGTTCTTTGACTATTTTTACGTCTAATCTTTCTGACTTTATGGATAGGACTGACCGGAACTTAATAAATAGGACCTTCTTAGTCGAATCAAAAAGTTGGAGAGTGATCTGCAAGAGGAAAAGCTGCATCTTGAGCGGGAACAAGAGGCTACCAAGTCTTTCCAGTCGAGGTTCCATGATGCCGTTTCCAAGCTCAAGAGACAGGATGAAGAGGTAGGCTTCCCGTCGTACGTTAATAGAATAGATCATCTGTTTTAACTTCTCGGGAAGGCTGCCAATAGCTTTGTGTCGGTTTTGATCGACCGAGATTGTATGGCTGTAAATATATGTTCTACTTTGTCTCAGATAGCTCACGATTTCTATTTAATCTTTCTAGATTATTTTTTCAAACCTGCCGAGCAGGGAGGCATGGAGGCAGTCCGCTATCTAAGGAGCGCAGTTTGCGAGTATGTCTCAACAGAGTTGCAGTTGCCGACCAACATCCAAATACGCATCCGCGTATATGCAAACACAAAGGGGTTAGCTTCAATATATGGATACAAGAACATAATGGAGAGTGGATATGATATAAACTGGTTTGTGCGTGGTTTCAACATTGGATATCCTATGTGTGACTTTATAGATGCTGGTGAAGGAAAAGAAAGCGCAGATTCGAAGCTGAAAGGTAACGTCACAGTTTATGCTACCTCTGATTTTCTCGAAGAAGGAAACGCGTAATTGACACGCCTGTAGCGTGGTTTCAGAGCGATCTGTCCGATGTTCAATACCAGGCCGTTTTATTTGGTGAGTCTGCCGATAATGGTTACGCGAGACTTCTCCAGCCATATGTCGGAGACAGCTCGAAGAGCAGCAAAATAATCTTGATAGAAGGCCCTCCGTTTGCCAATGAACTAGCAGGATTCACTAAAATATTCCTCGTCGCTCGTTTCCCCAATGTTTTCAGAAGCACTAAGCTTTCGCCACAACGAATATCATTCTCAACCCCACCACTTTCCTTCCCGATTCTCAATGGAACCGGTCATGCTACAACAGCGGCGACCTCCATTGGCATTCATACCTTAAAGCAAATCACTATTTCCAGCCAAAGTGTTTCCTCTGTGCTCCTGAATAGCAAAGGCCAGCGTCTGGACGCCATTATCAACCCATCTCCCTTGATTTTAAAGAGATTGAGGAACAAGAAGCAATGCAACGCGTTTCACATCCTTGGAGAGTGCCTATCTCAGAACTGCACCTACATATACGGTGACAGGTTAGATGAGATGTGGATTGAGGCCAGACGTTGGGTTGCCCGCCAAAAATCATATTCCTCGAGACTTCAGTGTAGAGACGAAAAATGCTTGCTAGGTCATGAGTGTCCTGAAAGGGCGTGTGCGAGGATTCGGAATGGTTGTCGTTTTGCAATCGAGATGCATAATGTGGATAGGTCGTAGAAAGAGTCCCTTTGTTAAATTCGGCTGTATTTTATAAGTTTTGTGAGACGTAAGATAGTTAAATCCGAATGCGAAGTTTTGGTGGCGCGTGTGTTGGGTCGTCGGTATCAGTGAAGCATGGAGGGAGTACCATAGTGGTTTTTCAAGAGAAGAGTGATTGGGTCTGGAATATAAGTTCAAAGAGGTTTACAGCAACTGGTTGGAGCCATCCAGAGTAAAGAGCCATGTCCAGCTACCGATACACGACTGCTTCCAGACCGAACAACTTTATAGATGTTGTAAGCCGCTGCACTTCCACTATTCGAAGTACAAGATACCCCATTCTCATTATAATCTGCCCATGGATTGGGTATGGTGGCGTTTGCATACTTTTCCGCAAACGCGTCACAATCCAGACTTCCCGTAGAGTTGACGTGAATCATCTTAGTCGTATTCAAGGCAGGAAAATCAAGACTGAAATATCAATATTAGTGACGTCTCACAAACCCTCGGATTCAGATTCACGAATCAACTGTTCCATTGATATAGATGCCCCCATATTCAAAAGACTCTAAACTTGGGAAGGCCAAATTGATAGGTGGACCGTTGGTTAAGTTCAGACATAAATCGAATTCGATTGTCTTAAGTTTGGGGACAGTCAAAGAAGAAATGTTTCCCGAATACTTGATGGTGAAATACCCAGCGATGTGTTCCAGATCCGGGAGATCGAGACTGGTGAGATGGAGGAGACGATCGGGGGGTGCAGGGCGGCCGTCCCAATAGCGTGATTCAAAGCCTTCAATGGTGATGAGGGATATATTGACGAAGGGGTCGATCTACAGCTGCCATTGATCAGGGCCTGGGTAAATGGTATCTCTTAGGAACTGATAATCCAAGAGGAGTCTTAGTCACTCTGTATCTTGACCCTGAGAACCCAAGCTCTATACCAGAAAATTTAAGAGCATTCGAAAAAACTGGCGGTCCATCTCTACCAAATAGCAGAAGAACATGTCATATCTCAGCCCTGGAATTTGATTCCCCTCTAACCTTAGCTTTTCAATTCTTGCTCGTCGTGGTAATTACCAAGGGTGGTATTCTAAAACTGCTGGGTAAATTTTGTCAGAATTTTGGAAGGGGAATGGGAGGAAGTTAGGTGTTTACATGAGAAGCTTTAAGCTGGATTGATCTGAGGTGTTCAAACGACGAAACAAATTTCTATTTAATTTAAATCAACCAATTCAGAAGTTTTCTTCTTTATCGTTTAATAGCAGAAAGTAAACGGGTTTGAAGTTGAAGCAATCTTTGCAGTAGCCTGTGTCTTATAAGGCTGGGATCTGTGACCTCCCACATACAAGCAGGGTGTCAGGCTATACCACGAATGAGTTCAACCGGCTCCATTTGAGTTGCGGGTAAGTACGAAGCACCGAGAAATAAAGCTCCCAAAATTTCTCTCCTGCATACCAGTCGGGCATCAGGCGTCAACTCACGGGCGTTATATCCGGTCTTACCCTTCAGAGGTCTTATTAGTACGACAGTATCAGCGTTTTTCATATTTCCCCGCACTGTCATTCCTTTCAGGAATGCATAAAGTTTTTAGGTCGTCCATTTACTGCATTATTCATTAAGGAGGGTAACACCACCTCGCCCCGGGTTGTCTACGCCCGCCTCACCATCAACTGACGTTTCGGTAGCTTCAATTTCTTCTTTAGGAAATCGTCCTCTGCCCGGATTGTTAATAACTCGGGATCGAAAGGCTGTCAAGAGATTTTCTATTCATATCGTTCGCCTCACATTTATTGATGAGAAATCATGTATATTTATGCTATCTTCTCATGCCTGAATCAATCTTTTTTTCTACAGAGCCAAGTGAACAGTAGTGTTACAAAAGCTCTTCAGCATTAAATCGTATGCCTTTCTTTCCTCGATTGAAGTTAATAAACGCAACTAACTCCAACAGTACTTCCTTACTGGAGTGGGTTATATATCACCCGAATCCTTTTGGTCAGTTGTCAAACACCTCGCTCTGCAAAACGATTCCCGTTTCTGCGGCCCAAGCCGAAATACTATTGAGCACCGGCCGGCTCCTCAATTCTCAATGCCCAGAGGAGACTTCTCGGCCCGAAGGAAATGACAATCGTAAATTTGGGAGCTGGGATACGGGCGAGGACAAAGAAGATTTGACGAATGATGAGGTTAGAGACAGGTGGGAAGATATGATCTAGGTATTCTTCGCGATTTCTTGGTGATGGGCGTAAAGGCTTGGGCGTTTTGGGTTAATTTTAGTAATTGGGTGGCTGTTTCTGCTTTTAACTGAGAGACACGAAATTTTCATGAGATCGATAGTATTTTGGTTGAGGAAACAGTTAAGAGAAAAGGTTTTCTGAATTGCACTCAAATTCTTGATTGCCTTGAATTAGTCCATGTTTAGCAAAGATTCGTTTGGGATTTATATTGTTATTCATGATATTGGAGTCGGCTATTGATTAATTCTAATGTGGTCTGTTGATTCTTTGGTGGCTACCTAGCTTTTAATATTTGGATAACTTTAATTGTCCGTCGACACTAGATCTCTCGCAATATGCCCTTGGGTTTTGCCTATCGAGTGTAAACCTGATCTCGAGCCTTTCTCTACTTTACATTTGTGCTCATGAGCTGCTCAGAGGAGCCCGAGGAGAAACATTGAACCACCTTTCGAGCCCCGCTTGAATCACTACTTACGAGTTTTCCTCTGTGGAAAAATCGATGGTCAGGTTTCCAGGCTTGTAACTTCCTATAATTATAGGCTCCCTACGCTGAAGGGCTCTGGACTTGATTCGCTTTAGTAGGAGGGCAAAACTCGTCTTCGCCGAACGAAAAAAAAACTGCAAAATGTTAATACTCGTCTTAAACAAGCACTTCAAACTTAAAATGCAGAGCTTTTAGATACTTGTCTTTTATTGTCTAGAGTTGTTATCAACTTTAGTAAAGTAAAGATTGTAGTATTTAAGCTTTGACTTTACGATATCTTGACGCTTTGGCGAAGACGAATTTTGACCGCCTCGATGGTAAATCCTTTAGGCTTGAGTCTATCTAAGCGAACTCATCGGATTTTAACCCCTAACAAAACGTTGATTTGAGCACCAGCGATTAGGAGTTGACCAGTGTGCAGAACACCCGTTGTTTTACGGGTGTCCAAAGTGGAAATTGAAGATAGCTGCTAGTCGGCTAACGGCAGTACTCTGGTTCTAACCCTCTCTTTAAGCAGACTCAGCCCCATCTCAATCTCATGTAACTCCTGTATAGTTGACAAGCCAATTTTTTTACATAGTGAATTATTCACTAAATGGTCGTGTATGTTGCATTCCTGGCAGCGCCGCGTTTAGTCATCGTCATGAATGACAACTCCCACTTCCTCTGCCACCCCCGCTGTTTCCGCTCCATCCTCTGGGCCCTCACCACCAAGACCCTCATCGCCTTCCTTGACTATCACTCTCGGCTTAATCTTCCTTCCCTTGCCCTCCTCCCCATCTACCTTCTCCGCCCCATCCCTCCCTTTTCTATCCTTATTCTTACTCTTCCCTCTCTTCTCTCTCCTCTTCCTTGTCTTCTCTTCATCTGCTTTCCTTCTCTCCTCTCTCTGGGCTTCCCAATCCCTATCCTCTTGTTCCTTCTCTACTTCTTCCTCCATACCCCGCAACCTCTCATATTCCCTCCTCCTACTCGCTTTGTAGACGTGGAACTCTCCACTTCCTGCACCAGCAGAGCTTCCCTGCACATTCTGTACTATTTCTGGGGGTTGATGAGAGAGACCTGTGGAGGTGGCTGATGCAGGGAGATCTAAAAGCGCTTTTTCGGGCTTGGCGAAGAGGGTTGATATGGAGGCAGCCGTCTGAGAGCTTGGAGACAAAGCGCGCTTTTTGGTAGGTCGTTTGCTGCGCGGATCATAGGAGGTGGGAATCGATTCCGGGATAGGTTCAGACATGGTAGCGCTGTGGACTGATGTTTTGGTGAAGATGAGGCGACTTGGATCCTGAATGGGCTCAGCTCGTTTGCGCGCGGTTAATTTATGGCGTGATGTCAGGTTCTTGAGCCGCGCTGATGACCTGATTTGTTCTGCAGACTGGTTCGGAGGATTTTGAAGGCTTGAGCAATGGCTTCAATGGCAAAGAGAGGGATTCATTGATAGGTGAAGTTGCTGAAACCCAGACATAGATATATTTCGATACGGCGACCGCATCAAACCATTAGCGCAAACAGTATAAAGTTATGAAGCGATATCGCCAGAGGGGGGGCGATAAGAGTCAGCGAAGTGAAACAACAAACAGTTTCTAAATGCCCACAAAGGCTAATTTATTCTTCACCTAGCAGTCCTTTCCGCGCTCCAGATTTGCTCCAAAATACTTACATAAAGCTACATATTAACCGTGAAGATGGGAAAGCCTCGTATGATTATTTTGATCAGGCATGCTCAATCCGAGGGCAACAGTATGTACCCCTCCTCTGTGCTTCTCCCTTCTCCCTCTGCGTCACCACAGCAGCAACGTCCCTCTTCCCTCACCTCACCGCTACCACGCTGTACCTGTACAACCCTCTCTAACCACCTTGCTGCATAGAAAACCGCGACATCCACCAAACCATCCCTGATCACCGCGTAAAGCTCACCTCGGACGGTTGGACCCAAGCCTATGAAGCTGGGCGGCGTCTACGATCCCTCCTCCTACCCACCGATACCCTGCACTTCTTCACTTCTCCCTACCGACGAACACGAGAAACCACTGAGGGTATTCTCTCTACCCTGACCGCGGACGAGCCTTCGCCTTCTCCCTTTCGAAGAAATGCTATCAAGGTATATGAAGAGCCACGCTTGCGTGAGCAGGATTTTGGAAACTTCCAGCCATGTAGCGCAGAAATGGAACGCATGTGGCAAGAGCGAGCAGATTACGGGCACTTTTTCTACAGAATTCCAAGTGGAGAGTCGGCAGCAGATGCGTACGATCGCGTAAGTGGGTTCAATGAGAGTTTATGGAGACAATTTGGGGAGGAGGATTGTGCCTCTGTTTGCGTCTTGGGTGTGCTTTCTTCTCTTCTCTTGCCACAAGAAGGATTTGCTAACAAGAACAGTCACTCATGGTTTAATGAGTCGAGTCTTCCTCATGAAATGGTACCACTTCTCAGTCGAATACTTTGAGGACTTACGAAATGTCAACCACTGCGAATTCCTCATCATGCGCAAACAGCCTGACTCAGGGAAATATATCTTAGAGAACAAACTGCGCACATGGAGCGAGTTGAAGCGCGAACGATTGGCAGCTAAAGACAAAGAGAAGACTACATCTCCTATTACTACCACCGCATCAGAGAAGGACAAAGAAAAGGAAAAACGACTACTCGAAGGCGCAGTAACAAACGGCAATGGCCTATCAACACCGTCCACTGTCCCGATTCGCAAGAAATGGGGTGGATGTCCCAACGGCTGCGATCACGGAAAGCACTACTTCAAGAAAGAAAATAGCATGCACGCCATGCAACTCAACGGGCGACCCGACCCCTCCTCCCCAACTAACCCACCAAGCATTCAACTCCGTCGTCCTACTGCCCGACGCTGGCAATCTTCATCAGAAGAAGACGAGGACGATCCAAGGGGCCTCACCGCTCCTACTGGTGGGATCCGCGTTGATGTCGAGAAGAGCCTTAACGAGCTGGTCTCTAGCCCCGATGGAACGCCGAGTTTCATCTCCGTAGAAGATCGCCTACGAGGTCATATGAAATCCCCGAAATCGGACAACCTTCTCTTGGTTAAAACCGCAGGGAGGGATTTTGGTGGCAGCGCAAGCGGGAATACAAGCCAGGCTGGAAGCGAAGCAGAACTATCAGCAGAAGAAGATAAGCGCGTGAGGAAGGTCAGAGGGAAAAGTACTTTAAGTAATGGGAGTATCTATGGCCCTGGGAACGGTAGCACGAGGAGAGAGAAGAGTTCCATGGGACGTGGTGCCATGGCTGATGCGTTGGGTGACCAGAGTCAGGATAGTGAGACTGACAGTGAAGGCGAACAGGAGATTGAGAAGTCGGTGGAGCAGGAGAGAAAGGAAGAGGAAGGAATTAGAGGGAGTGTTTACTAATCCCTCCGCTTTCACACAATCTCTGTTCCGTGGATTTTGGATGATGACGATGATGATAAACATTAGGATTGAGTACTATAGTTACCTACATAGATAGTTGGCTTGTTGAGAGCATAGTTTGCGTAGGGGAGTTTGAATACCAAAATAAAGCGTTAAACTTCCAGCCAATCTGACTCGTCATATCTTTTTCTTGCCCTACTCCTCTGTGATTTGAGCTGGTTGATTAGTCATTCGTCTTGAACCCATAACCATAAGTAAACAACATAGTTCACCTGATACCTCAGTTTCCTTGGTGATTGAATATAACTTGCTCTTTCTCGGCAAGATATAATTGATGAGTTTCAACCATATCATATCGTAGCCATACACATCCTCACAGTCCACCAATCATACATACCATACCACCCATACCATCCCATACCAGAACCTCGCAGGAACGATATTCACAATTACATGAAATGATGCATATTACTCCTTAGTTTACAACTCGGCTTTTACATCCATCTCATCTGTAAACCTGTAATCCAAACCCAGCACAATTGGGCGTCGGCGCGCAGAGTACATAGAGCGGATGTATGCACGCATGCATAGAGTCGGTCCGTAAGCAAGTTGAAACAGCAAGAGGAGCGTGAACCAGGTAAGTAAACAGACCGAATAAACGCACAACTACGTACGTGGCTCGCTGAACATCCCTTGTGAAGAGGCATCCGAGTGGGTAGAGGACCAGGCGTCGCACTGGTTCGTGGCTCACCGTCTATAACACTTTTAATTATTGCATGTTAAATTCGACAATTAAAACACCTTTAATTATCGCACGCTAAATGCTAAATGCTAAATTCGACACTTAAACACGGTGATTGTCTCGTATCAAACTTGGCACTCAAAGCTATTTCAAAGAGAATACTTGTAACAATGTAATAGAGACAACAACCTTGACATTTTAAAATCTTACATCTATGTGGAGTAGATGATTGTTTAATAATAACATAAAACACGGAAGCGTGCTACGAATTATTCATCCCCTGGTGGAGTAGAGATAGGGTCAGGTCAGACAAGGCTGCCGTGTAAACTCCACCGGATGGTATAGCACAGCAGGAGAACGGGATGTGCGACGGGTGGGCATGAGTGGGGAAGTGGGATGAATTTCCGAGAAGTGGGGAGAACGAGGCGGAGATAGAGGTCGAGGTAATTTGATCTGATCTGATTTAAATCGGAATGGGGAGGGATGGAGAGATAGCTGAGAGAGTGGGTGGACTGACTCGTGTTGTGGGATGGGAAAGGGGAATGAATCGTGAAAGGGAGGTGAAGGGAAGAAAGAAAGAAAGCAATCAAGAGAGGGTGCATAGTCGAGGGATGTAAATTTTGTTGGTTGCAAAGACGGGAACTGTGAGAAGCTTCTTCACTTGCATCTGAAACTTTTCAAGGAAGTCGTACTGCTTTAGGTTTAGTTATGTTGAATTTATGTATTCTACACTGCACTATTCTCCTCCTTATATAACGACAGGGTTAATAGATAAGAGATGAGACGACGATGCTTGACCTTTTGATGTAAGATACTCTTCCCGCTATCAGATGAAGTTAAACTTAAACTCAACCCACTCTAGCCGGGCGGAGAAAAAAAAGAGACAGGACCCTACATGCATACAGCATAGCCCCAAAAAGATTAGAGGACCAATATGCAAAACAGAAATGACAGGCTTGCTTCCCTGCTTCTTTCATTCCTTCAGATAACCATCCCATGCCAGGAAAGACGGATAGATATAAAGACCCTGCTAAGAAAGAGACCAACAGGTTTAAAGACCCGAAAACATACAGTACGCCGCATACATCATATCATTCATTCCTGCATATCAAACGAAAAAGAAACATGGTAAAATTCCATGCCAGTGGGAAGAAACCCGGTGGTTGGATGGTTGGGTCCTCGGGTCCTCGTTGGTATGTGCGTCTTGAGGATGAGGAGGGAGGTTGAGTTGTGGGGGTGGTAGATGAGATGGGAGGGGAGCGGAACGAACACTCAGACCAAGTTGAGGAAGATCCAAGATCTGCACTGCGCTGTGAGGCGGCTGCTGCGATGCAACACCATTATCTAGCTCGTTCCATTCGTTCACTCGTAGAATTCAAGACAAGCGAGCGAGCCTCTGGGTATCTGTTGTGAATGAAGATGCTGCCTTGCTTTGCCTTGCCTTGCCTTGCCTTGCGGTGTTTTATTTGTTTGGGTGGCGAAAAGTGCAGATATGAGTAGGTGGGGCGCGTTGATTGGTTCATGCGAAACTCAATTCTGCATTTTCATCAATATTATTCTTCTCCAATCAAGGAAGATGCAAACTCACCAGCATAGACAGGCGCTTGCCAGGCTTTCACTTTTGGCTTGACTCTGTTCCCTCCCGGACTCATACTCCCATTCCCGCTCCGACTCTTTGACTCGCTACTCCTGCTCGTTTTGCTTTGAATGCTCTCTCCATCTCCAGCAATCGAATCTTTCCTCCCAATCCCGCTCGTTGATCTACTCAATATTCCAGAACCATAACCGCTTCCCACTCTGCTCAGCATTCCTGAGCTTGATACTGTTCCTCCACTGCTAATCTTTGAGATGCCTATCATACTGCTTGCTCTCTCCCCTCCGTAGATGACACCACTTGTAAGACCCAGCGTACCGCCGTTTGCGGTGACGGGATGCACGCTTGCACATGCTTCAGCTGCCGCACGTTGAGAGGCTAAACGTAAATCTTCGAATCCAAAATGCCACTCGTTATCAGTGACGGGTTTGGGTTGACAGTGAATCTTATCCGTGCCTTCTTCCAACCCAGATTGCTCTGTGAGGATAATATAAATCTTCTCCTTGACTTCTGTAGCTGTGGGTCGTTCCTCTGGATTGGGATGAACCATACGTCCAGTAAGGGCAATAATCTGAGAAACGCCCCGGAAGAGTTTGTCTTCCTTCTTGCGGCTATCGTTTGATAAAGTTACTAGCCAGGCTTCCACTTGTCCAAGATTTTTATGGAAGGAAGAATCTGGAAGGCCACCACCTCTCCCGGGTAGCTTGTTCTTCGCCGAACGGAGCGAGGCAAAGTTCTTGGATGTACGTTTAAGGAGAAAGGTAAGAATTTCCAGGAATATGGCACCGAGGGAGAAGATGTCGGCCTTTTGAGGATCATGCCTAGCGCGCGGCGGGGATAGCGATGCACCGGAGGCAGAGACGGGTCGACTGTGACTGTGGCTATGGCTGTGGGAGTTGGAACTGTACATAGATGCAGTATCGCCGTAGGAGAAGTATGTGGGAGAACCAGCTCCTGAACGACGTGCTGTAGTCGGACGGGTGACTGGAAGTTGAATTGGTGGAGGAGCTGGAGGTCGGTGACCTTGTTCTGGTGCGGAATAGTCGTAGGCTTCCTTGTCAAAACCTTGCTTTACTCCATCAAGAAAAGCGACAGGGAATACTCCAGAATCGCCCAAAAAGATTTTGTTATCCACATCTAACATGACCGTTGATGGTTTGATATTGCGATGTGCTAGTCCTTGGGAGTGAAGTGATGAAACTGCCTCTGCCAGACAGTGTATCCAGTTCAGCAATAAGACCCGGCGGTCCTGTTTCGCCATAATCTTGACCGACTGAGGCGTTACCGTTAAAAAGGATTTTAGTGTAGAGTCGTTCACAGGAGTCAAAAGTAGATAGCCGTTGTCTTGGTAGATGTAGGAAGCCCATAACGATGTGAGATGGGGGTGATCAATAACCTTCATAGCATCAATTCCCGACAGGAATTCTTCTTGCGGCATGCGACCAGATGTAACACCTATTGGAAACCTTCTTCGGACCAATAGATCATCTGGTCTTCCAGGAAGATGAACTTTGTCAATATTCGACTGCGTGAGTGCAGCCACTGCCCCCATAGGTCTCTTCTCAACCTGCTCTAGAGGCACTACTTCATCATCATCGTAGTAGACATGCTCGCCTTTTTGCAGATTTCGGAGTAAATAATAGAATTGACGATGGAAAAATTTCTTTTCCAGTTTCTCATCCTTATCATAAGTCAACTGTAGTCGTTCGACTTGGTCGTGTGGAACTGGAAGGTCATCGTCGTCCCAAGAATCGTCAACCACTCCGAATATTTGATCAGGCACGCCAAGGTCAACCAAGATCAAAAAGATTCGCTTGGCTTTCTGTTCGATCCATTCCATATAGGTATCATCGGTGAGTCCATCGCCGAAACCTAACTGTTCATCAAGCCGTGCTTGTTCATCAGGCCGGAGCTTTGACAGCACGAACTGGCGCGTCACTGTCGCCTCGATGCGTTCTTCGTCCCACCACATTGTTGATGTTTCGAAAATATTTCCATGAATGTTTCGAGGAGTGCCCACGCCGGCAAAACTCGCATATATATGAGAGTTGGACGTCGTTTTGTGCTGCCGGTTCATGACAAGGGCGGACCGCCTGTAATCCATAATCTGTCGATTTCTGGTACTAGATTTTCCAAGATGATCGGCAGTGATTGGTAGGTTGGCTTAAAGATAAGCGCATGCCAGCCTCGATGGGTCTGGAGGTGTGGAGAAATGTGTCGGTAGCGTGGGATGAGATATTAATGGATCCTTCTGGTAAAATGGTGAATTGGAGGCCCGAGATACTGGTTCCCTTTGGAAAGGTGGAGAAATAGACGAGCTAGGAGCAGCTTTGCATGATGAAGGGAGACGGATTCAGGTCGCGAAACGTGCAAAAGCAAGTGCAGGCGAATAATTGAAGCAAAGTTCTGGGGCAAAGGATGATGAAGGGCTGTTGAGGCTTGCAGGCATCGGGATCAGTGTGGAGTGGCCTGTCGTTGTCACTCTGTGGTGAAGGTGGGTTGAAAAAAGCAAATAAACAGCTATCGGAATCCCTGCAATCTAAAAGCAGATAGCCCCGCGGGATGTCTATCGGGCACTGATGTACGGTCCGCGGTTGAGAGACAGCATGAACTCTAACTACTCTGCGACAGCGAGGCACAGCTCTGCCATGTGATTGCTGAGTTGGGCAGTTGTTTGGGAACGGAACGAGTGGTCAGGATGAGCCATCTCAACTCCCACAGCTTGGATGGGAGGAGTCGGGACTTCGCCTCCGCTGGCCTAGACAACAATGGGGGGGTGGGCGATGAGTGTGCAGCACAGTAGTGACAGTGCTCGGCTAGGCGGGACCCTATTCTCTGACGAAGGATTCGCCACGAGGCGTCCCTGCGGCTACAGACAGACAATGTATTCAACGGGACCAGAGCATATCAATGACGATGCTCCACTACCAGAGCAGCCTTGCTTGCATCTGGGTAATGTTAACTTATTCTCCGCCTGTAGCGTCTCTGTCAATGTTACGGCACGGGACTTGTACGACCTGGCTTTTTGAAGGTTTGCCTCTCTTCGTAAGTTGAGTTGACGCGTTCCTTGATTCCCGATGATTGTGATGGAGAGATCCTGATGGACTGAGAAGTGTGTGATCGGTTATCTTGGGTGCATGATGCAGAATCCCCCACAGATGCTGAATCGAAGGAAATGGAGATTTCAAATCGTGACGAGGGGGAGAGAAACAGGAAAATAAACGCGGAATGTGGCTTTGAGTAGAACGAGACACCACGCGTGTGCCCATTCTCCGGTTCGGAACTTGACGGTTCGGACCACAAAGGGGTCCCTCGAGCTTGCTTGTGACACCGTCTCCCCATTTCCTTCGAGTGGGGGGAGGTATTTAGGGCTCGTGTGACACAGGACACCCTCACCGCCCAGATACGCAGGCAAGCCGTGGGTAGATAAGGCTGTCTCGCCCTATAGCTGAGGTACGAGGCTTGATCGAACCATCCTTTACAAGATTTGGTTTGAAGGAGTCAGATGGAGTGCTTCATCCATGATCACGACTGTCGGATGACACGCACAAACGCAAGTGACTTGGTGATCTCCCGCATGGTTGAATGCGAACAGCCGTTGCCAAGGAGCGGTCTGCTCAGGATATTCTAGCCAGTGCGACGAAGGCCGCGTACAGATTGTGGAGATTCTGCAGGTATCCAAATCGATGATTGAAGCAGAATGGATGAGACCTTCTGCGGTTGGATCGAGGTAAACGCAGTCTTGGAGGCTGTCCCACGAGACGCTCTGTTTCTATGTTCTCTCTTGGCAATCACTTGACATGCTAGGTTGGATCATTCTAGATCTGAGAAAGTCTAGTCATCGTTGGCACCAATTTGTACATCGAGTGTTGTCTGGAAGGTATTGAAGAGGATGCGAGTGAAGTGTAGAGTGCAGCATGACGATAAACAGCTAGAAGAGAGTAGGACGAGTACAAATGAACTTGATTTTGAAGAAGAAGGAGAAAATAGAGAATAGTTGAAGAGGAAAAGGAACAGGAAAAGGATGTGAGAGATGAGAAGGAAATCATCCCAGAATGGAAGCAGCACACCCGTGATTTAACCGAAGCTTGAGGCCTAAGGCATGAAGATTTGTTGTCGTGCCTCAGGCTACACGTATTTGGATACATGAGTTTCACTGCCCATACCAGTTGTGCACCAACTCTGGCTCACTGTCAAAAACACTTTTGATTATCGCATGTCGAAATCGACATTGGAAACACTTKGATTCAAAACATATTTAATTGTCGCATAGCAACATTGTCATTCAAAACACTTGGATTCAAAACATATTTAATTGTCGCATAGCAACATTGTCATTCATTCAAAACATATTTAATTGTCGCATAGCAACATTGTCATTTAAAACACTTGGATTCAACAGAATATAGACAGTAATTAAGTACATTTGAATTCCTAAATATATTTCTAGCACCTAGACAGATATCTGTTCGATGATTTGAAATATAGAAAGCGTGCTGCGAATTATTGCATCTCCATATACCAATTGTTGCCTCCCTTGCGTAGTCGCTACCAATGAGGCAAGCTTCCAGAAAAGAGTTTTTCAGCTTGTTGCGATTCCGCCTCGACTGGCATGGATAGCGGCGGGATATCCGAAACGCACGCCACAGAAGAAAAGATCATCATTCTCCGTGATTCTGGCCCTCATAGGTCCGCGGAGCGATATCAGCGCGGTCCTGAGTGGAGCCATGATGGAGAGATAAGCAGCTCTGGCGGCCGTGTTGGACCTCGTCCGCTGTTAATCAAAAGCTGATCCAGCATTGATTGGGGCAATCTTGTTGCTTTAATGATCGACACCTAAAACTGTCATCATCTTGATGCACGCTGATGCGCGCTCCTTGCCCCCGGATTGCGAGTAGATTTTTACTTCTTACCTGGGCGTGAGGTAGAGGGAGGGAGGGTGAGTGAGGCGATCGAGAACGGTTGCCCACGGCCGAAGAGAATCATGTCGCGTGCTTCCGATATACAGCTCCTGCATTGGGAGCGTTTCTCATCTGGCGTCCCGTGTTGATTGAGGAAAGAAGTTTTTCCCAATGTTAAGTTGTCGCGAATAGCTGTCTCACAGAGGCAGTTGGCCGAAAGGGGAAGGTCTGATATCAAGTGGGCTAGAGAGGTGCTATCGGTGATGGCTGGCTGGGACTACAAGCTTTCTGATCAAGCTTTGTGGCACTCAACTCCGGGGAAAGGCCGGATATGTGTTAGATCGTCCTTGTTACCGCGAGCCTTGTGGCAAAAGCTGAGCGACTGGGAAAATGCATGTCAGACCTTAACAAGAGGATGGACCAATCAGGTCCCCTCTCACGCACTCTAAATAGACAACTTCCTGTTTGATCTAAGATAGCCTATTAAATTGTGCTCGTCCCGACTCACAACGCCAGTCGTTTGACAGATCATCTCCCTAGACTACTGTAATCAAAATGAACTAAACATATCCTCGCTATCATCGATGTCGTATCACGCATCCCGACAGCCGCTTCCATCCATGTAAATCAACTGGGGCGACCGAAAGGCTCGAGCGACGCCGTTCCCATTTCTAGAAGGCTGACATCCTCCCCCGGCATTTAGTCTGTGCAGATAAGGATTCCTATTTATTCTTATATACCCGGGTTCATGTCCCCCCTCTTCTTGCAAAGCTCTCAAAGTTCCAAGTGTTGCTTGAACTTCCATCATGGAGCGTCCAACTTTCACCAGAGCAGATACTGATCGGCCGGAGACTGGTTACGATGAGAAGCCATCTCGCGCATCCTTTGGTTCCAAGAATGGTTCTAAGGAAGAGAGCATCGACAAGAAGGGCGTCGCCATCAACGCCGAGAACCTCCCAGCTTATCACCACGATGATGAGGATGAGGGACGGATCCATCTGGACTCGGCTGCAGATCTCGTCACACAGATCATTCACGTCGACGATGATCCTGATCTGAACCCGTGGACTTTTCGAATGTTCTTTATCGGTGCGCATAATCTGTCTTACTGAGTATGAGAGGTATTGGCTGACTGTACCTACAGGTCTTGGCTTGTCGTGTTTCGGCGCCGTCTTGTCTGAGATTTACCAATTCAAGCCCCAGATTATCTTCGTATCAGTCAGTAAGTAAACATCACGATTCGTCGCTCTCGAGATGGAAACTAATCTCGGATAGTGTTCTTGACTTTGATCGCATATGTATGTTGGTCTGTGAGAATCGCATCGTCAAAACTAATCGGATTGTTAGGCTGCTGGAGAATTCATGGCATTCATCATCCCAAGGTGGGGTCCTGTCGGTCGCTTTTTGAACCCTGGACCATTCAATAAAAAGGAGCACGCTGCGGCTGTCATCATGGCCAGTGCCGCTTCCACCAGCGCCACCTCGACTCTTATTATTGCTGCTCAAAAACTCTACTATGGTGGATACCCTAACCAGGGAGCTGCCATCTTTATCACCATCTCATCCATGTTGATTGGATATGGCCTCGCGGGTATGATGCGCGGAACTCTTCTCTGGCCTGTCAAGATGTTGTATCCAGCAAACTTGCCCATCACAACCGTTCTTGAGACGCTTCATCAAGATCGAGCCTCAAACGCAAAGAGGATGAGAGTCTTCTGGTATATTTTCGGAATCTTGTTTGTGTGGACACTCATTCCCGAGGTATTTATGATTTCGCTCCACTGAGATTCTCAGGTACTAATACGAACAGTATATCTTCCCAGTTCTTATCGGCCTCTCCGTTTTCTGCCTTGCCAAACAAGACAGCTTGGTCTTCACCAACCTTTTCGGAGGTGCCAACGGAAACGAGGGCACTGGATTCCTTTCGATCTGTTTGGATTGGAATTATATCGCAGGCTTCGGCTCCCCACTCTGGCTTCCTCTGCAGACTTTAACTAATGCCTTGATTGGTACAATGTAAGGAATCCCGAATTCTATGTAGATTTTGACTAACTAGGTTCAGTGGTTGTGTGATTATGTATATGGGAATCTATTATGCGAACACCTGGAGGGCCAAAAACTTCCCCTTTCTCTCCCAGGAACTCTTCACCGACAACTCAAACTTCACCGTTTACGATGTGTACAATCAATCTTTGATTCTCAATCCCGATAACACCATCAATGACGAGCTCGTGGATCAGTACGGCATTCCGTGGCTCGCAGCGACCTATGTCGCTTCGCTGATCACCAACAACGCCGGTTTCACCGCCAACTTTGTTCACATGTTCCTCTGGAATTATGCAGAGATCAAGCTGGGCTGGGAGTGGATGACGCTCGCTAAATTAAAGAAGGCTATCGACCCGCGCAGTTACATGATCTGGAAAGACACCGGCGTGCGTAGCGAGGAGGAGAAGCAAGCATTGCGAGACGACCCCACTATCGATCCCCATTACAAAGTTATGTTAGATTACGACGAGGCGCCGGACTCCTGGTACTTCTTTGCGTTTGCCGCATCGTTCGTCACGGCCATGGTTTCGCTCTATGTTTTGAAGTCCACCTTCCCCTGGTGGGGTCTGATTTTCTCCGTCATCGTCCTCTGGGTTTATATGTTATTCTTTGGGGCGCAGTATGCATTAACCGGCTTTCAATTTAACCTCGGGACCGTTTCACAGACCATTGCAGGCTATTGTTTTCCCAGGAGACCTCTAGGTAAGCTTTTCCGGTCAATTTACAGCTATTTTTCCATTTTTGGAGCATTTTTAGTCCGGATCTCAACAAGAATACGCGAGATATTGCTCACAATGAACGTATACGCCTCGAGAAATGATCCATATGTGTCTGGGTTCTTTTAAGAAGTGGCGGGATTTTTCCTCGATTTCTTTTGGCGGACATATTTTCTTTGTTTACTTTCATTTTTTAAGCGACCCTCGACCAAATTTTGGGGGGGGGGAAAGGGATCAAGCTAACGAATCAATCTAGCCAACATGTTCTTCAACGTCTTTACATTCAACGCTGTCCAGCAAGGTCAATATCTTCTTCGCGATCTCAAGCTGGCTCAACAGGTCAAGCTCTCCCCCAAGTGCACCTTCACGACCCAGATGCTGGGCTGCATTTTTGGCGCCATCCTCAACTACATCATGATGGAATCCATCGTCAAGAACCAAACACCCATCCTCCTCTCCATCGAGGGATCGCCCATCTGGTCCGGCGTTAACATTCAAACGCTCAACTCGGCCGCCATCACCTGGTCCATGGCGCCCAAGATGTTCTCCATCGGCGCGCGCTACCAGTGGGTCTCGGCGTCGTACCTGCTCGGCTTCCTCGTCCCGCTGCCCTTCTACATTGCAGCGAAGTTCTTCCCCAAGCAGAAGATCTTCAGCTACCTCAACCTGTCCATCATCCTGTGGTACTTTGGCTACCTCGTCGTCGGCATCAACTCCTCCGTCTGGATCTACTACGTCATCGGCTTCTTCGGCCAGTTCTACTTGCGCAAGTACAAGCCGTTGCAGTTCATCAAGTGGAACTACCTCGTGTCCGCCGCCCTCGATGGCGGCACCCAGGTCATGGTCTTCCTGCTCAGTTTCGCCGTCGCCGGCGCGAGCGGCGTGTCCCGACCTTTCCCATCGTGGTGGGGCAATCCCGCCAGTGGCAATGTCGATTACTGCATGTACAATACGGCCAACGGCTAAGATGCCGGCATGGACAGCGTGGGAGAGGGGGGTCGTACCAGACGTGAGACTATTATTTAACGGTCACGTTCGTT
The DNA here is from genome assembly GCA_003988855.1 of Arachnopeziza araneosa. Lineage (NCBI taxonomy): Eukaryota > Fungi > Ascomycota > Leotiomycetes > Helotiales > Arachnopezizaceae > Arachnopeziza > Arachnopeziza araneosa. The sequence goes on from QYAI01000080.1 coordinate 60,733, forward strand.
GTATTTTATTAGGCAGCTATCTATAAATCGATACATTCGCTACAAGAGAAACATACCATAATACGGATATCGCGGATGTGATTCAATCTGATGTGTCAACTTAAGAATAGCCTGTCAGCATCGCACATAAACTGCTGACCAATAGGTTCCTATCCCATCCCACTCAATTCATCCCATTCTAGTCTACCGAGGTAGGTTTTACATGAAGGCCGGCGACTTTGAATCTTACGGAAACCTCTCTCAAGATCAGTTCTCGCGATAGATTATTTTACAGACTTTTTGGACATTCGAGGTCGAAATCTAGCCTGATTAGTGGCTCAGAATTCTTCCAGCTCAAACTAATTAAAATGGGTCAAGGGAGTCTGGTTCCAAAGTTATTAACGCTCACTAATTCACCGAAATGGAAATTTGTGCGGGTTACTCTGTGATGTTGAGGACTTTGTCTTCAAAAAGTGATAATGAAAGTTTAGATTACGTCTTGATCGCGCGCATGGTATATATCGAACTTAGGACACGATAGACCACCGATCGGGCGCGAAAATCGTCACTTCCAGAAAATCTTTTCGGATAGGAGGTTATTTGGCTACAGTTATGTTTGTTCGCTGGCATGCCGAGTTTCGTAAACGAGAAGTGGTCGGAGTTATTACCGAGGATACTTGGTTGGATTCAAAGCCAAGTAAGAATTCCATATGTTTAACATGAAAGGGAACGAATTTGGCTGATTTCAATCAGAAGTTGCTTTGATAGAAAAACAACAATGAAATTCCGGCGAACAAAAGATTTGAAAACCAGATCCGGAATCTGGTCAAAGCACTGCCATAAAGCGATACCAATACCAAAACCTGCAAAACTCTTCTATTCCCTAACTTTGAACCCTCATCAACACTCAAGTTCGATCGATTTCATCTATCAATTCAAAATGGCGTCGACAGGTTACACCCCAACATCATGGGGAACTGAGCCCACAAAACTCTATGAATTTCGAGGCAGAAATTACTCAGCAAAACCAAAAAAGCGACCTGAAGAACCCGTGACGATCAAATACATTAGTAGACCTCGATTTTCAAAGACTGCCCAAAAAAACTCAGGATTCGAGATAGTTCTGCAGGGTTTCAAACAACTGCTGGCATTTCTTCTAGTCTTTTTCATCACTTTCTATGTGCTAGGGTTGTTGATTCTTGGTGTACACAAGTTAACATACGTCGGTCCATTTCCTCCACCGGACTTTGAGGAGCTTATGGATCTCCAAAAGAAGGTAGTCGAGATTCGAGAGGAATACCAAGATAGGGCCGTGTTGAACAGTGCCATATCAAATGGCACCCAAATAGTCAGAGAGATACTCATTGCTACCAAATTTAGCAACCTGACTTTTAAGTAAGTAGACAAAAACGCTTGTGTGACAGCCTGGTTCTGACCTGGAAGTAGACTAGATTTGTTAGATGAGCTGTTCATCTTTCATGACCAGTTAAACGATATCACGCTCGGCCTTCGTGACCTGACAAAGGTAACTGCTAGAACTACCGATGCTATGATTGCCGCGAACGATCTCATATTGAGGAAGCTTGAGAGAGTCTCCGATAAAATCACCATACAGACCAATGACAATTTCCTAGAGGGCATATGGAGTACCTCACTTGTCCCTCTTTACTGGTCAACGAAGCCTCCAAAAGTCGCTATCAGAGATCTGTTCCTGGAACAAATTGATTATAGTCATGAAGTGGTCCATGCTCAGGTCAAAGGATGTGAACCCCTCATCGCAGCTCTGAAAAAGTTAGAAGATCTCTCCTGGAACATCTTTGCTCTAGAGGAAGGTAATTTGAGATTATATACGAGAGACCGGACGCTCTTGCAGACAACTTGGCCGTGGGCTTTTGCTTTCAACACCAAAGGCTTGGAAATTCGAGACTTGAGCAGTCAGACCAAAGGCTTGGAGGAGGTACTGTTGAATCAAGCCAGTCTCTACAAACAGATATCAGTCATGGCTGCGAGACTACGTCTCATTGGAGTCGAATTGGAAAACTTGAAAGAGGAGGTTTTTGAGCCTGTTCTAGGAGAGGAAGACAATGAGAGTATAACAGGAACTGAGCAACTGGATATTGTCAAAGCGGGCACGAAAATATTGAAGGAGAAACAAAAAAGAGGACGGGAGAAGGAGAATGAAAGGGTTAAGTCGGCGCAAAAAATGGTAAGTACTAGGACTTATAGCACTGCGCAAAGTTCTATTACTACTGTTTTTTATTAAAGATGTGAACTATAGTCCAGATTGTTCGATTAACGATAACCATACTGTCGTTTCCTTCTTCCGAATTTAGTCCAGGTGCAATTATTCGGCCGTTCGATAAGAACAGGCTTGACCATCATATGTGGACTTATTTCATGAACAATATAATTTGAGCTTCAACACACTGCAGATGAATTCTCACTTGGTCCGTCAACCCACACAAATAGCCAGTTCGCCGTCGTGATTATTTCCGTTCTCTTAGATCGGCTGATACATAAGAGGCAGGAGGAAAGCAGTAGCGATGAGGTCATTCTTACAGGAGCTCCTCGGTGTTTAGAAAGGAGTGAAACTTATTACCTGGTGAAGAAAGATAGAGGCTATTCTCAAACCCATGTATGAAACAAATACAAGGCTGACAAAACGCACGGACATCTAGCCTCGTGCCTCCTTGAAACCAAACACCTCCTCGTTCGTCTCACCACCGTCGACAAAAATGGCAGCGGCTACACATTAAACAATCTGTTCTTTTACTCTTCTCAAATATTCTTCCTCTTCCATATTCACCAATCTTCACCTAATCAACATAAACATGTCCCATCCTAACCCACCACAAGAGCTTGCCTGGGCAAAACCCCTCTCCATCGACCTCCTCCTCAAAGTCCTCAATGTCACCTTCTTCCACCCTTTCGTCGCATGGATGGTGCCTCTGTGTATGCGGGCGCAAGCCATGAAGTGGCAGCACCCAGCGATCCAGATCACAATTGGATATGCGTCTGTCCTCACTCTGTTATACTTCCTCAATGTTTTAAATAAGCAGATTGCGTACTCGAAGGCGCGGACAGTGGATTTCTCCGAAGAGGTTATAGTGATTACAGGTGGTGCGAGTGGATTGGGACTCTTAATTGCGGAGGTATATGGTATGAGAGGAGCGACGGTTGCAGTGCTGGATGTTAAGGATTTGGAGTCTGGTGAGGCGAGAGGGGTAACAACGTATAAATGCGACGTGGGCAATGCGGACGAGGTTGCAAAGGTTGCGGTAGAGATTGAGAGAGATGTGAGTACACTCTACTTCGATTACTAGTATATTCTGACCTTGGACAGCTCGGCACGCCTACAATCCTCATCAACAACGCAGCCATTGTAAATGGCAAACCTTTAGTAGACCTCTCTGTCAATGAAATCGAACGCAATTTCCGAGTCAACCTCCTCTCACATTTCTATACTCTCAAGAATTTCCTTCCTGGAATGATTCTTGCAAAACAAGGCACTATCGTCACCATTTCCAGCGTCATTGGACAAATCGGAGCCGCCTCTCTCTCAGACTATGCAGCTTCAAAAGCTGCAATCACTGCTATGCACAAGTCTTTAACCGCGGAGTTAAAATCAACTCCTGATGTCAAAACCATCTTGGTGACTCCGGGTCAACTCAGTACACCTCTCTTTAGCGGCGTCCAAACTCCCAACTCATTTTTTGGCCCGGTTCTGGAGCCAGTAGATGTAGCAAGAGAAGTGATAGCTGCGATTGATTCCGGAAGCAGTGCTGTCCTCGCCATGCCGTTATACGCGAGATGGATTGACTGGTTGGCTGTTCTACCTGTGGGAGTGCAGGCTATTGTGAGATGGGTGTGTGGTGTTGATACTGCGATGAAGAACTTCAAAGGGCGAGGCGAAATCAACGAGAAAGAATCTTTGATATGAGTGAAATTGATGCTGGCATCAATTTCAGTAATGTAGAATTGTATGATACCATTTCAGAAGTATAAAAAGTTTGATTGTTCACTTAAACCACTGATTCTACCTTTTTTGGATTTCAAAATTTATTTGTGAATTGTCTAATCAGAGAGAGAAGCTGTAACCCAAATTTGTTTCAGAACTTGTTGGACACAAGTATCCTCTAACTTGAGCTCTCTACGTCATTATACTATTTAGATTCAAGGATTTTGATAAGAAAGAACTGCACAGCCTCATCTGCTGCCCCGCCTCAAGTCCAGCCTCACTATCGTATATACAAGTACGGTGTCATCAGACAGGATCGAGCTGTGCACTCTCAGATTATTAAATTGCTGTCTTTAAACTTCGTGTTCATCCGCCCTGGTTCATAGAGCCGCTTCGCTCTCTCGATTTTGAAGTCATGACCTTACCAACCAGAGAAAGCCATTTCTGCAGCGACCCTCCCGTCTCAACCACCAGTAACCTCAAAGTCACCCTGATTTTCATTTTCATTTTCCTTAGTGTTCTCCCCCTTATATTTTTTCTCCAGGCTACCTCAAAGCATGCTACCGAGGAGAGAAATAAGAAGATCACCGGGTTACAGACTCGGATTGAGGATGTGCAGGAGCTGATTGAAAGGGTTGAGGAGAAATTCGACCGAGAGAGTGAGCATGGTGAAGAAAGAGAAATGGAAAGGTCGAAGAGGAAAATGCAGAGGGTGAAGGGGCGAGTGGAGGAGGCTGAAAGGTTGTTGGATGAACTTCATAAGAGGAGTAAAGAGGATGAGAAGAGAAGTGGTGTACCTCGGGTGCTATTGGAAGGCATTTCGAGGAAGCAGGGAGATACAATTGGGAAGGGATCAGAGATGGTTAATGAAGCTATGAGAATGGCTTGTGTTCACCGTAAGAATCCACTCCGCTCGTATACTTTCCTAAATCTGACGGCTGGTTCTGAAAGTACTATCTGAGAACTAGCTGTTCATGAAGTAGCTTTCCATAGAAAAATACTGCAGGAACTGCTTGAATTGAGGAGTGAGATGAGAGATACGAGGGAGGCGAATGAGAAATTGTTGAAGGAAATGCATCGACGTTGGTTGATGTTTATATCAGAGTTTGAAAGCTTACATGTTCGCTTGGATCCATGCATAACATCTTAAAATGTAATATGGATATAAATTTGACGCTCATTTACTTAAAGTAGAGATAGAATGGACTGCATGAAAGCTTTAACCGCAGTCTAATCTTGTTGATGTAAGGCCTTTCGATCTAAGCAATAGAAATAACTGTTTGCTGATCAAGTAGTCGAGGAGTACCTCTTTGCCTTTCTCGAGGCTCAAAGGGGGAAATGAGTGACTGTTTGAAGATTATATGAGTGGTAGATTGATACGTGACTCGAAGATATAATAACGTTGTGGGAGCTGTTGCCAAAATATAGGTGGTCTGTGCGCTATCAGAATCGCGTCGACGAAGAAATTCAACGCGCAGGCCTAAAATTTTGAATAGCTCCACAGCAACGAGCAGAAAAGGAAAACCACCTAAAAGCAAGCTTCCATATTCTTTCATCATTGATTTGCGGCTCCCTATCTATCTTCCAGCATAACAGACCGCTTCTTCAAGATGCAGGCACCAGTCCTGGTAATGAGTACGACTTCTCCATAAGCTCTGTTCAAACTCCAAGCTCCAAATGATTAGCTGACAACGACTATAGACACCCAGAGTGGTGAACGTCAAACAGGAAGAAAAGCCCAGCTCTCCAATATCACAGCAGCCAAGACGTGAGCTCCTCCTTTCTGCATCTGCCCCTCCAAACCCAAGCTCACACCGCGCAGCGTCGCAGACATCATCCGATCATGTTTAGGACCTAAGGCCATGCTAAAGATGTTGTTGGATCCTATGGGAGGTATTGTGTTGACAAATGATGGACATGCCATTCTCAGAGAAATCGAGGTGTCGCATCCTGCGGCAAAGAGCATGATTGAGCTCAGCAGAACACAAGATGAGGAAGTTGGAGATGGGACAACGACTGTCATTATTTTGGGTATAGTTGATACGACTTTGTTTTGACTTCAACTAACGAAATACAGCTGGAGAAATCCTCGCCCAAGCTCTCCCACAGTTAGAACGAAATATCCATCCCGTAGTGATCATCTCGGCTTTCAAACATGCTTTAAAAGATGCCTTGGAGATCATCGATGAAATCTCCCTCCCTGTGGATATTGATGACGACAAGGCCATGTATCAACTGATCTCCTCGTCGATCGGAACGAAATTTGTCTCCCGATGGTCAGAACTGATGTGCAATATGGCACTGAAAGCTGTACGAACAGTTACCTTTGAAATTGGTGGTGGCAAGAAAGAGGTCGATATCAAACGTTATGCTCGTGTTGAGAAGGTCCCAGGAGGAGAAATCGAGGATTCCAGAGTTCTCGATGGTGTTATGCTGAATAAGGATATCACACATCCCAAGATGAGAAGACGAATTGAGAACCCGAGAATTGTCTTGTTGGATTGCACATTGGAGTATAAAAAAGGAGAGTCACAGACCAATATTGAGATCAGCAAAGAAGAGGATTGGAACAAGATTCTACAGATTGAGGAGGAACAAGTTAAGATGATGTGCGATCATGTCTTGGCTTTGAAGCCTGATTTGGTTATTACAGAGAAGGGAGTTTCTGGTAGGTCTTACTTCTATCTTGTACAAATTCATGCTGACAGATCTAGATCTCGCACAACATTATCTCATGAAAGCAAACGTAACTGCTCTCCGCCGTGTTCGTAAAACAGATAACAACCGCGTCGCTCGTGCAGTTGGTGCCACAGTGGTCAACCGTGTTGAAGACCTTCAAGAATCCGACGTAGGTACCATGTGTGGACTATTTGAGATTGAGAAAATCGGCGACGAATATTTTACCTTTCTCACTAAATGCAAATCGCCCAAAGCTTGTACCATCCTCCTCCGTGGTCCTTCAAAAGACATCTTGAATGAGATTGACCGAAATTTGGCTGATGCGATGGCCGTGGCGAGGAATGTCATGTTCCATCCAAGATTGAGTCCTGGTGGTGGAGCAACCGAGATGGCTGTTGCTGTGAGATTGGGCCAAAAAGCCAAGTCGATTGAGGGTGTTCAGCAATGGCCATATAGAGCTGTTGCTGAGGCCATGGAAGTTATTCCTCGTACCTTGATCCAAAATGCGGGCGCAAGTCCGGTGAGAGTACTTACAGCATTGAGAGCGAAGCATGCAGAGGGTGGGAGTTCGTGGGGTATTGATGGTGATACTGGCAAGTTGGTAGATATGAAGACTTATGGTGTCTGGGAGCCGGAAGCAGTCAAGTTGCAGAGTATTAAGACTGCTGTTGAGGTCGGTTCATGTTCTGTTTCTTTGTGCAGTCCTATGCCTATTTATGATACATTAATACTGACATGCAATAGTCTGCTTGTTTACTGTTGCGAGTGGATGATATTTGCAGTGCGAAAGCTGCTAGACAAGCTGGTGGTGGAGGAGCTGGACCTGCTGAGGAATAGAGATCTTTTCGAGACGAAATGTATGAAAAGCGATGATGATGTTAGCCATAGCCATTATTGTATCGTAGCATAGACAAAAATTTGTTCGGACCATGGCTGAAAGGCAATGGTTCGGCTGTGTCGACTATCACTTTGACTCCAAACCAGACAGGTTGAAGTAACCTCAAGCACATGATATCCTTTTGAATCCTTTTGAATCCTTTTGAATCCTTATCGTGTTTTCCTAAACCTTCAGACTTATTCCATCACTCGGTCCCATGGAGCAAAAGCTGCCTTGGTGATAGAGTAACCCCTGCTGACGCATCACGGCGCTCACTCATCCTCGCTGGCTCGCCTGACACATCACCTCATCGATCCTAGCAACATACAAACGTTTTCCATTCTTCAAAAGTCAAACGCCGACGACCAGGACAGATGATGAGTGAGTCACTCGGCCAGCCTTATCAGTGTATTCTTTGTCAGATGTTGGGTTCAGTGCTCCGGAGTGCGGAGGGTTCCTAGTCCCCCACTCTCTATCTTCAACGGCTCTCCAAACCGCACAACTACCGTCTCCATCTTCGCATCCTCGCGCCAAACAGGCGACGAGGCATCTCGGCCAACCTTCCCTCGTCACCAATCCGGTAATTCCCTTCTCCTCTCCTCAGCTGTAATCAGAATCTCGAGAAGCGGTAAAGGCACCAAAGAGAAGAGGACGATGCACGGTCAGGGCTGTTCTCGGAAAACGCATGAGCAGCCGGATGAACAAGCATGGTTTATTCATCACTCTAGTCCTGTCTCTGCCGTCGTCTTACACCACGATGCCGAATCGCAGCGTCCAGTCACCCATTCACATAGCGCGGGCCATACGCAGCATCCATTCAAACGCCGCAACGGCCCCGGAAATACCGGCGACGATGTAGGTGTCGTGTTCGGAGGGATCTCATCACATCATTTTTTTCTCTGTGATTTGGGCGTTGAGGGTTTGGGTTGCAAACATGCAGGCACGGAAAAGCGTAGTTGGGTGGCATGGGTCGCTTGACCATGGTGACGACTGACTGACTGATCGATGCGAGGGGACGGTTTTATATATACATGGTGTTCCTGGCTTGATTTTACTCTCTCTCTGGTCTCTACTGTTGTTGCGCTGCTGTCACGGTGAGATCTACTGCATGTTGGAAGAAGTCCCTAAACTCAGATTCTTTCATCTGTTATCCACACAAGACACCCAGATATCTTTCCATCTATTTTTCATACATCCGTCTCCCTCCTCATCTCAGCCTCAAGCCTCAGGCGCATCACGTGCCAGCCACTCCACCACAATGCCCATCTCGCTCTCCATCCCGCTCCCCATTCCGTCCCGCCGCTCTCCATCCTCCTCCTCCAGTAGGAGCAGCACGCCGTCTCCTCCGTTCAACTCCCCAGTCACGGAGTACACCGTCGCCATCCCGCTCTCCACATTCCCTACACCTTCAGAAACAGACGCCCAGGTCTGGTACAAGATGCTTTCTCTGCAGCGTCAATATAGATGTTATAACAGCGCTCGGATAGAGGCAGCTGTCGAGGCGTTGGATAGATGGGGTATGAGATGGGAGGACGTCAGCGTTCGTAAGTTTCTCTCGTTCTTTTTTCCTTCGCGGGAGTGAAAAAGCCGGATAATTTAAATCCACTCATTTATCCTCTATAAATCCCATTAATTATCTCGGCTAACCCGCACATCCAGCCTCGAGAACCTGTCTCGACCTCCTCAACGAAGGATTAAACGCCCAACTAGCCGCGGCCGGAGTCTGGTTCAGTCGATATTAATTTCGGAACACGGCAAACGATAGATTGTCTTATAGGAGGAGTTCATTTGGTTTCATTTGATTTGATTTGATTTGATTTGGTTACAGATTCAGATTGGTATGAATAAAGCGAGGGTCATCCCACGATGGTTGGGATGCCTGTACGCAGACACGCAAGTAAAGCAAAGCAAAGCATGGCGTTGGTGGTGTGACGTGGTGTCATTTTAGCGGGATTGGCGGGACGGGAACTCAGGATGCGGGACGGAAAAATATTTAGAATTCTGGAAGGCAGATGGGATTTGGGTCATGGGAGAGGAGGAAATAGATACATGGGCTACTTTGGTGCGAAGACCAACAGCAAATTGCATACCTTCTTCTGTTGAATGTCAATAGTGCACACGACCAGCTAGTTCCTAATCAATAACATCTTGATTATCTTCGTGCCTAGTCAATACTCGAGAATCCTGACTCGGAAAGCCCGACACCTCCTTGATGACAGAACTCACACAGAGACACCGCAGCTGCCGGTTCAACCTCCTTTGGCTATCCTTCCATGAATGATTCAAGCACCTTCCCAGGAAGCGCCGGTTACCGTGTCGTGTCAGAAACAATCAGGCACTGAATGTGCGGCTCTTTCGGATGCGCTGGGATGTGCCGGAAGCATCAGGGTAAGAGGGTTGGAGTGCGTGCTAAATAGGTATTGATAGCTCGGAGACGCGATCCCGTGCGGACACGAAGGTACAGTCCACGTCCATATAAATGTGAATCAAGGACGTGAGATTGGAAAGGGTCTTGACGAGGCAAAATTAAGCTTAAGAAATATGGATCCCCTTTTTTGGTGTTGTTTTCGTGAGGGTCCCACCAAGATGAGGCGACGTTGGTTCGGTCGAGGAAGCCTACAGTACCGAGTGCCGCTGATCTCAGGCTGAAAAAGCAAGCCTATCTAACGCTACGATCAAATAGGATGATAACGGGTTTTATCGACGCAGCACATTTGGCATGCGATAAATTAACAATTATATAGGTAATTTAGAGCAGGACTTCAGCTTACCGACCCGAAAAATGTCTACGAGTAGGCACGGGCACTTCCTGGCTGCCATCTGCTAAACGAATACCGACACGCCGGTAGTCGGAGACAAGTACCACGTCATACCTATGCACAGGTTGAGTAGGCACTAGATCGCCAAATACAAAGGGATTTCTTTTCGAGTTCGCCTCAGTTGGAGCTCCTCCAACAGTTTCCCTCTTGTTTTGGAATTCTTTAATCATAAGTGCGTCGCAAATTTGATTACAGTAAGCTACTGCAAGTATTAAGCACACTTGAATTCCTTAGGGAATGCTTCTGGATGTGTGTATCTCATTTTCCTGTGTCACAACCTTCTTGCAGTTTCCATATTTTCATTCTTTCATCTCTATTATGAACTCATTGTCTGTACAAATCTTGTCCATTCTTCTCTGCATCTACAAGGCAAAATATCAGTCAGGCAGAGAGATAAGGGAAAGACCCCGCCCAAGTGAGGCTGTGCATTTTCTCAGCCGCATCGTGATAATTTCCACTTGATCCCATGCTCCCAGCCTTCTGAATAAAGATCGCAAACCATTATTTTCTTTCCTGGAACTTGCTTTGGGCTGATGCTCAGCGCAAATCATTAATTTCCAACACTTCCGCCTCTCGGTCGAGTGGAGACCCCCCGGTTTCTTGCGATTCACGTGCCATGTATCTCCTCAACTGTCGTACTCTTCAGCTGGAACTATTCGCCGACAGGATAATCCCAGCTTATGCTATACTCTCACATCGATGGGGAGATGAGGAGATATCATATCAGGATATGCAGCAATATGCGCTGTCTAAAAGTATGCAGTTTCTGCCATCGATGCCGTCGATGCCGTCAACGCCGTCTCTTATTGAAGATAAGGCTGGCTTTCCCAAAGTCAAGACTGCTTGCAAGATAGCTCTTGACAACGGTCACAATTACATATGGATCGACACATGTTGTATCGATAAGACGAGCAACATTGAGCTGTCTGAGGCCATTAACTCCATGTATAAGTGGTATTCCAAAGCGACTGTTTGTTACACCTACATGTCCGACGTTCTCGACAATGAAATGGCTTCTACCTTTGAATCCAGCAAATGGTTCACCAGGGGATGGACACTTCAGGAACTCATTGCATCTACCGATATCCGGTTTTATTCTCAAGGATGGCTCTTGATTGGCGACAAGAATGGATTGAAGAATGAAATCTGCCGCATCACAGGAGTAGATGTCAAAGTGCTGGAGGGCCTGAATCCACCACGTACGATGAGTGTGGCGAAACGAATGTCCTGGGCGTCGCAGCGGGAGACACAGAGAGAGGAAGATATTGCATACTGTCTGATGGGACTCTTTGATGTGAACATGCCGCTTTTGTACGGGGAAGGCGGGAAGGCATTTTTGAGGCTGCAAGAAGAGATTCTCAAAACCTCTGACGACCATTCCATATTTGCTTGGAAGCACGAAACCGATTCCGATGGGCCGTGTGATCTGCTGGCCCCATCTCCAGCCTGCTTTGCAAACTCAGGAGATATCATTCCAATCCATGGAAACCCGGACACAGCTCCATACGCCATGACAAACCGGGGCTTGCGTATTGAGGTTCCTTTGATCAACATAAAAGAATTCGGATATTATATTGCTCCGTTGAACTGCATGGAAGGCGGCCATGGCCTTGGCCCTCAGCTCATTGCTCTCGAGAGAGTCCTTTCCAACACCGGAAAGTCCGATCAATTCATTCGTATCTGCAGACAGGTACCGCAAACTTTGATCGAATTCAATCGGCACGTTGAGAGGAAGACTATATACATTCTTCCGCGTGTGGAGCAACTCGGGTTACAAATCAAGCAACCTATGATTCCAGTTCACAGGTTTCAAATCCGGCTGGCACCTTCCTTTCCCTTTACCTTTGCCAAAAGAATACCTCAATTGAATGAGAATGATAATGAGAGCACCAATATCTTTTCTCTCATGAATTCGATTGGAGTTCTCTGTGGAATTGAATTCCGCGGAAGCCTACGAGAACTCCCATGGCTTGTTTTGATCATTGTGGTTGACATTGGGTTCAAGGTTGATTTTCGGTTCTACCGCCGAGAAAACGAAACAGATCTAGAGTCCATCTATAATATGTGTAAGAAGCAGCTAGAGAACGATGTCCGGAGCAAGATCCATGGAAAGCACACCATCATTGCTCAATCAAGGTTTTTTTACAGTCCCGATTTGCAGCAGATGTTTCGGACAACCATCAGCCAGGACGACGTAAATGGAGAGCGGATATATGTCGTACTTCTTGGGAGCGCACCGAAAAGCGCTCGGAAAAGTGCGCGGAACACTAGTCTTACCCTACTCCAACGTATTCGCCAAGGCCCTTTGACCAGGAAAAAACGCTAGCTGTTCTCTTTCACAGTGTTATATATCTCCATCGATCGTATGGTCCTATTTCTAGCACTGCCTTGCGTCTTTGCTACAGAATCTCAATCTTGGTATGGGAGCGAGATGATGGCAGAAACCTTCTCCATCGAAGACAAGAACGGCTTTTGGATAGGTGTATAAGGACCAATTCCTTTGTTGTGCTTATATCTCTGCGGCCAACTATGGAAGTTTGATTTCGTCAACCGAGATGTGGGAAGCAATATCTCTCCCTCTTTCACGGCCAGCTGAACTTCTGATATGAGTCAAGGATAAGCACTGGTTGAAACATTAACGCTTGAAGCCAGCCAAATTGAAAGTCTGAAGACGATGATTGATTGGTCAAGTCTACCTCTTTCTCTGAATTCTGGTTGACTTATGTCCTGGATGACAACAAAGCCAGTCTCCACGATTCGTTACATGAAGAAAAACGAGATCAAAGCACCCCAGGCAAAGCCCATAAGAGAAGTCGACACGCCATAACGACAAATTCCATTACAAGATGACTTGCTCTTCATCAGCGGCCATGGTCATAGTAGCCTCTTCCATGAATATTGCCCCATCCTCGACGAGAATCTTCGCATGCTCCTCGTCTTTGATAAAACCTTCCACTAAAGCACGTCTGAGTCAGCACCTTCCTATTGCAGGTCTTTCAAACATAAAGGAGTGAGTCTTTTCGAATGTATCCTTTGAAATAATTTCTCTCAGGAAGATGAACACTGGAAAAGAGCTGAAGGGTACTGAGAAACATACTTGCAGCCCAGCTTGGGAAGATCGTCGTTTCGATACCATCGCAGGTCGCAGCGGGAGCTTTTCCACCAAAGATCTCCACTAATTTGGGAGTGGACTGTTGCGTGACATATTGCTATATTGGCTGGAGTTAGTGAAAGTTCAGAAGACAGCTGGACATCGCGTTATGAAGACGAAAAGCAAATGTTAGAGGAGGTTAGGCAACGCGTCGCGAACCTACCTGGGTATAGGAAAGGACACCATATCGTGCCATGACGCGAGCAGACTTGGGACCATGGACTCCGGACCAGTAGCGGGCAAATTCTTCGTGGGAGATGGATTGCTTCTTGTTGATCAGGACGGTTAACTTGACCGGACAAGAAGCTTGACAATCTTGGCAAGTGAACTTTGATTTGTCTGCGATTGTCTGAATATAGGCAGGGCCGCAGAAGATTATCAAACAAAGAAGGAGGACAACACCAACCGTGAAATAGACAATACCATGAGCACCACTGGCATGGGAAAGATCGGAGGCATCCTTTTGTCCCATTGGAAAATGGGACGCCATGTTTTGCTGGTGGAGTATCGAGAGGATGGCTTGGACAATGGAAGTCGAATTTGTGTCTTTGACAATGAAAATTGAACGTTGCACTTGAAGATTGATACGCAGGAATGACGCGAAAAAACCAAAGAAGAACAAGTTATTTATCGAAGGATAGATTACTTTTCTTTCGCGTCGCGCCCAAGAATATAGCACCAAGTCGCGTGACTTGAGGTCGCGTATATTCAGCGTTCACTTGATGCTTAAGCGACGGAAGTTTTCCGTTAACTTAACTTAGACATTCGGGTTCTATCCGGCTGAGTCAGCAAGCTACCTCCTATAAAGTCATTGCTTTTCATTCCTCCCTCCCCCCTTTTCCCTCACGCCTTAAGCGAGTGTCGAGTAAAAACACCACCACAACAGTTCCCGCATCGCATATCCACGGCAATGGCTTCAAACGAAACTCAATCCAAACTCCACATCTCATTCTCGTCTGCGGAGCAATTCACGACCCAACTCCTCGTCGCTAACAATGTCCCAGCTCCAAATGCCACAATCATTGCTCATGCTCTCATCGCCGCTGATCTTCGCGGTATCGACACTCATGGTCTTCTCCGCCTCCCATCTTACCTCAACCGAGTTCGTGCAGGTGCACTATCTGCAACCGCCTCTCCTATCCTGACGCAAGTCACTCCCTGCGTGGCCTCGATTGACGGCCAAAACGCCTTTGGCCATCTCTCCGCTCACAAAGGCATTCACGCTGCCTGTGACATGGCCTCTGTCTATGGGATCGGCATGGTCTCTATCGCCCACTCCAACCACTTTGGCATGAGCGCTTGGATCTGTAGCGAAGCCATTGATCGAGGGTTTCTCTCTCTTGTATTCACAAACTCTTCTCCAGCCCTACCGGCTTTTGGCGGCAGGGAGAAAATCCTCGGTGTCTCTCCTCTGGCATGCGGTGCTCCGGGACCGGACCACAGCAGGCATTTCATCCTTGATATGGCACCTAGCATTGCTGCGAGAGGGAAAGTGCATAAAGCACTCCGAAGAGGAGAGTCTATCCCTGAAGGATGGGCGCTTGATAAATCTGGGAAAGAAACGACCGATCCAGCTGCTGCGTTAGATGGAGGCGTCATGTTGCCAATGGGTGGACCGAAAGGGTCGGGTTTAGCGATTATGATGGATGTGTTCTCTGGTGTGCTTTCCGGCTCTGCTTTCGCGGGCAAGGTTCAAGGTCCTTATGAGAAAGATGAGGCGTTGAGAGAAGCGGATGTTGGTCATTTTCTCGTAGCTATCAAACCAGATTTGTTTGTTTCGGCTGAGGATTTTAGAAACAGGATGGGGACGCTGTATGAGAGTGTTACCGGAAGTGTGAAGGCTGATGGGGTGGAGAGAATTTACTTCCCCGGGGAACTGGAATTGCTTTGTGAGGTGGCGAGGAGGAAATCGGGGATTCCATTTACCGCGTCTGAAGTGGAAAGTCTGAATCAAGAGGCAGAAAAGGCAGGCTCTGAGAAGCTAGTAGTTACAGTCTGAGATTCCTGCGTTGAGTGGCTGCATGTGATTTGCCACGGCCAAAGAAGTGTAAATACATCATATTCTATATTTACTATACAAAACCTGGAAAGCTTCAGGAGTATCTACGTACAGCTGACCAAGCTATAATGTATCATGGACCTTGAAAGGCAGACTAAATCTCAACTGGCTGTATGTCACAGGTTTGCTACCACTGTTTTTTCAATGATCAAAACGGTTGAAAGTAGAGACAGATCGATGACAACCCCCCTAATCACTCTTCATGGCTTCCAATTCACATTCTCGTGCCGCCGCACCCGAGACACGGCTCACGAGAGAAAGCGTCACAACACCGTGAACTGCTCCATCCCCAATTTCTTGCTTGCCAGTCCTCAACTTCTCTCTAATCTTTCCACCCTCTCCTCCGGCCGATGGCTTTTACAACATACACCAAGCCGAGCAGAACAGGTACCTCAATAAGTGGACCAACAGTAGATGCCAAAGCTTGATCACTGTTGGGACCATATGTAGCGACCGCAACAGCAATAGCGAGCTCGAAATTATTGCTAGCTGCTGTAAAACTTTGCGTGGCAGCCAACTTGTATCCAAATCCAAGCTTATAGGTCACTAGGAGCGTAAGGAAGAAGATGACCGCAAAATAAACAATTAGTGGGGCTGCAACCCTAATAACGGACACTATTTGGTGCACAACTTGCCGTCCTTGGGAAGCGAACAGAACTAGAATGGTGAAGAGAAGACCGATGAGCGACCACGGAGCAGCGAGCTTCAGAAAAACATTATCGTACCAATTTGGGCTGGTAAGCTTGCGTAGACCGAAACGGGTGACGATTGCTGCGCCAAGAGGGATCCCAAGGAAGACGGCTACTGATTTGGCGACCACTTCATACGAGACCTCCGCATCGGCACCACTGATAACTCGAAGGAAGAGAATTGCAAGAGGGGCGAAGAGGATCATCTGCAACATGGAATTGATAGCGACGAGGATAGCGCAGTATTCGTTATCCCCGCCAGCAAGACCCGTCCAGATCAGGACCATGGCGATACACCTTGCAAGGCCAACAAGAATCAAGCCCTCCCGCAGACCTGGTTTGTCAGGGAGGAACGCCCACGCAAGACCAAGCTGCAATAAATTAGCATTGGCAAGATGAATTGGGCATGGAACATTGGGGAAGAACATACCATGACCAAAGGTGCAACGATCCAATTAACTACGATGCTGAATCCAATCTGCACCCAGATTTTGCGCTCACGAAAGACGTGATGGAGTGTCTCGTATCTAATCTTACACAGAATTGGATACATCATGACGAGCAATCCAATTGCTGGTTACGAGGCGCATGTCAGCAATAGATTCTTGAAAGCAAACAAGCAAATAAGTCTAACCAATTGGGACAGATACACCCACAAACTTCCCCCTCTGCAGAGCTGGGCCAGTATTAGGGACAAAATTTCCCAGAAGGATGCCAATAACCATGGCCAAGAGGATCCATATCGCAAGAAATCGATCCAGCAATCCTAGACTCTTGAATGCAGATACCTTGGATGACGGAATATCGTTTTCTAGACCGTCGTGTGCTTGAAGCTCCTTATCAACCTCTAGAGCTGAAGACGGGATCTGGTCAGAAAGTGGTTGCTTCTTGCCAGCTAACGCAGGGTCATGAAGTTCATATGGAGTCGAAGACATTTTGTAAATACAGCAGGAAGGGTGATATGAGAAAGTGTCAGCGTAATATGATAGTGAAGGAAAACAGTCGAGCACGATTCCTGCTCACATATGTATTGAAGTAGAAGAGAAGAGAGAAGAGAGAAGAAAGAGAAGAAAAGATAACGTGGATTGCGAATCCACTAGCAGCTAGAGCATTGAGCAGGAGAGACGAGGCGGTCGCTTACTGTTCGCACCCAAGCCACCACTGCACATACTCCCTGATTGGGCCAATAAAAACGAAGCAGTGACATCTTCGGCAGATTAAGCGATCAAAACACCCGCTTAAATTTTTCTCCTACTCATCGCAACATGTTCATAGGCCGTGTTTATTATTCGTTGAAAATTAGATCCTGACTCAAACCCCATTTTGCATCATTCCACAACTCTCTTATGATTTCCCCCCGGGCGTGGCAGATCCAGAGTTTCACGTCACTGTCACAAAGCTACCACACCGCATTGCCAATTAGCACTCTGAATCTTCTTCCTCTGCAACAATGGCCACAAGCAAACCCAGTGTCAGTGAGCCGATAGCAGAGAAACCATAATATGCCGCCTATCCAGGACCAAAAACCACTACTACAGTCTAATAGACCTTCGGAGAACTGACTTCGGGGTCCAGGGATCAAAGGAATCTAAACGATCCAGTACATCAAGCATCCAGTCAAAGGGCTATCAGCCATTCCAGTTCCGTGAGAGAATTTTTGCAGCTACGTGTCGAAACTGGTAGATATTCAATAAAGCTTGGGGAACTAGAGCTGGAGGAGCCAGAAAGTGATGGCATTCTGTTTAATAGGATAAGAGAGAAGTATGAGGAAGTACATCATTCCATTCTACTAAAGAATTTTCGTTTCACCAAACCTGATGAAGCCATATTCTTTAAGGTGAGTGGATTCTGCATCTTCACGTAAACCTCTGCTTAATATTACCTATAGTTTAGAATTGGTGAACATCCGTTTGTATCTCCAATCGAAGGCTCCATCAATCTACCTTTATCCCACCTGAAGCGGAAGTCTTTGCAGGGAATTACAACAGAGGCTTTATTTCCACGTAGTCCTAGACTGGGAATGCAGTGCAAATGCGAGCAAAAAGGGCTCTTGCCGGTATTTATCTGCCACCAATACCTGAATCAAAAATGAGAGCTATGCGTTTACGTACATTTGAGCGCCTGAAATGGATGTGAGATTATTTACCATTAAAATTATTTTCCTCGATAACTCTAGCGACGGGAGCTCAGCCAAGAAAGTTCTAGAAGCGATCTCCTAAATTGACTTCCTAAACGGAAGAAAAAGAAACCGCCAAGCCACGGTGAATCACTCAAATTACATTGTCCAAGTCTGTCAACCTGTGATTGAGATACCCCACATTCATCTCAAATTCCAGCGCACGACCTCACTTTATGCCGTGTCTTTGTACCTGCAGCATGCTCTCTCGCTCCCTCAGGAACCGATATCTTTCCTCGGCTAACCAACGCAGCAGAGGCAGCCGTTCTCAAGCTCTCCTCTGTCCACCAATAGTCCTATGATATGACTGACCGAGTTGATTATTTCGAAATCACAAAGTGAACGTCAATTGGCAATTCCACTGCGTATGATCATACGGAGATCGATGAGAATCAGGAATCCATTAGTGCTACTTGAAGTCACATCTTCTTGCACATGCACGCGATAATTGTTCGGTGTTGAGATACCCCACGGTAGCAAGCAGCCCTTAATATTGGAGATTTAGCGTCCATTCAGCTCAATGGTAGTATTTCCATGATTGGGGCCTAAAAATGCACCAAGTTTGCACGTTATGGTTGTAGGTCCCACAAGGCTACAGCTAAACTGACCTCGACTATCCTACGCCAACAGCGACTGTCCAAACCTGCCTGGTTCAGTTAACGATCACTGGCATTCTCGACTCTCTCTTCCATTGCCACATCTCCCTTCTCCGTGTCACCCTTACCCGTCATGGCTTCAGCAACGCTACCCTTTCCCTCGGTCAACTTCGCACCTTTACGACCAATCACATTCCATGGCAAACCGAATAACTCATCCATGCCTTCGAGACTTTTCCCTGCCGTCTCAGGTAGGAAGAACCACACAAAACCCAATCCGAGTAATGTGACTGCTGAGAAGAACCAAAATGTGCCGCTGGGACTCAAGCCTGGAGCACCGGAAATTAGCATTAGAGGCACAGCTTTGGAGTTCCCGTATTGGTTGACGAAGTGGAAACACATGATGAGGGAGACGCCGATGGAACGGACGCGGAGAGGGAAGATCTCGGCGCCAATGAGGTACTGGATGCTATTCCAACCCAGGGCCCATCCCACGCCACTGAAGTAGATGAACGCGATGGCTCCTGTACCTGCGTGCTTGGCAGCTTTACTCTGGACTTTGCCGCTCGTAATTGACGGCACGGCAGTGAGATAGATGGCGATGTAGAGCATAGAGATGAATTGGACAATGATACCGATGGATAAGGAGCGTTTTCGACCGATGAAATCGACGAGGAAGAAGGCGCAAATAAGGGCAGAGACAAATTTTACGACACCGAAAATAGCGGTTGCGAAGAGCTTTTCTGAGGTTCCTGTCGTGCCTAGGATGGCGAAGAATTGAGGTGCGTAGATGGTGATGCTTTGCGCGCCAGACCATTGCCCGAGGAGTTGACAACCAAGACCAAGGAGGATGCGGTAGCGATTTGAAGGGAGTAGGAAGAGTTCTTTTAATGGTCCAAGGAATCCTGATCCAAGAGTTGCTTCTCGCTCACGCTCAATCTGGTCGTGAATGTCGATGAGCTCTGCGCGGCAATATGGATGGTCTTGAGGGAGTTTGCGAAGCTTCGACATATTGATTGCGGCTTGTTCATCTCTACCGACTTTGGCTAGCCAACGGGGAGACTCTAGGGCGAAGAAGCTCATGATCAAGATGATTCCTGCGAAAATAATGTGTAGTATTGTAGCATCGATCCATTGTTTCGAGCTGCTGTTTGAGACATGAAGGGATGTTCCCCAATTTGCAAAGTATCCGAGCATGATTCCGAGATATACAGAACCACTAAATATGCAGATGCAAAGTCCACGGATACTTCGAGGAGCTGCTTCAGCTAAATAAGTTGGTGCTACAACTGTTGTTTGTCCGATTCCGAGGCCCATGATAAATCTTCCGGCTAGGACTTGTCCATAGCTTCCGGCAGAAGTGATATATATGACAACGCCGATGATCCAGATAACACATAATTGGCGAGTAGCCCATAAACGTCCTATTTTCTAGTTAGAAGTTGTTCTGGGGACTTGAAATAAACGATGCGAGCCAATATGACAGCCATTTTATGAGAGTTGGAAATAGGAATTGAAGACAAAATCGAAAATGAGAGGGAGAAGTGAAAATCGGCCATGAAAATACACACCAATCTTGTCGCAAGCCAAAAATGCAATCAAAGCTCCTCCAACACTGCCGATCTGGACCATAGCCGTGATGTTACCAATCCTGGAAGCGAGTTTATTCTTCTGGCTTTGCGTCATGGTAGGTGAGCTGGCAAGATGATATTCTGGCGGCTTTAGCAAAATTTACACCGAGGTGTGACAAGCAATTACCGGAGATAAAGCTCTTTTGTGTGACGGTGGTACCAATGAGGCCCTCATCCAGCCCTCGAGCTGCTCCCTGCGATTTAAATCAACCTTGAATCTACAAACATTTGATGGAAACTTTTACCATCAAGCCAAAACAGACAACACTGAAGACCAATCTCCAGTTGAAGGCCTCGCGCGGGGTATCAGCCAGCGCCGCCTTGAACATTCCTGGGCCGACTGGGTTTCCCATGATGGCGGTTTGGTAGCAGACTCGGGAACGACTCCAACGCTTAGAGATTTGAGAGAAGGCTCGATCACGAATGGAGACAATGAATCAATCCCTGGTCAGTGGGATGTTGTCATCCTATATACATTCTGGCCCCTCTCCCCGTGAATGTCAGCATTCTCTGTACCACCAACAAGGAGCGTAGCACTTGACAGAAATCTTCCTGCGTGATACGTCAACGGCGCGATAATCGACCAACCTTCACGGTCCATCTTCGGTACTATGGAAACTTGCGGGCTCGCGGGGTGGCCGATATGCACGAGTCTCTGGGGGCGGGGGTGGGGTGACACTAAAACGGAGTGCTGATTTGACAATCGCGGGCTTTGAAGGCAACCAGAAGCCAAACTAACATTCTCGACGCTGCATGTGTGGCCGTGACAGTGGCATTTATTATTCCGACGAAAATGAGCCGCCTATAACCTATGGGGTTCTCTCTTCGATAACTCTCGACTCCTTATGAATGGCTTAGTGATGAAGCCTAGACGGTGTTTCGGGTTCTCGGTGGATCGTTCGCTGAGGGAATGAAGCTCGGGATAGTTGGACGCTCAATATCCCTGGAATCAACTGTCCAACTGACATAACAGGGTTCTTTTCCGGCATCAAGAAAGCCCTTGATTCGCTGAGCGAATCAAATCGCCATGCGTTCAGTATGAAACGATAGACGGCTTTTGTCGGGAGAGACGATGGATTCGGGAAGAAAAGCCTTTGGATACAAGGTTACCCCGCACCCCTGGTAGTGTTGGCGGCGGTGGCTTGTTGGATCTGGTCATCTGCAAAGTCATTCTCGAGTATAGAAATTTCTTCAAAAGAGTTGTCAAAAAGCCCTTGCATGATGGAGTCAATCTCGAAGCTAAAACTCGCCTCGTCTGACACCAAGAAAGGACCTGAACTTGAAAATGGGGCAAATGGAGACGTGAATGTCTCGCTGGCAGTAGCTTGAAGTCTGCTCCCGTTATTTCCCGCTGAAGGGATATTGAGGGA
This sequence comes from Arachnopeziza araneosa, assembly GCA_003988855.1. Lineage (NCBI taxonomy): Eukaryota > Fungi > Ascomycota > Leotiomycetes > Helotiales > Arachnopezizaceae > Arachnopeziza > Arachnopeziza araneosa. The sequence goes on from QYAI01000080.1 coordinate 82,717, forward strand.
GTTGATTTGTCCACTCTCATTGTCTGAAATGTAGGTTCGGGAATTCTCAGCGGATTGCACTGGATGAGAGTCCATGTGCCATCTCACTATCACATTCGACAGCTCATTCAGGATATCTCTTGCCCGCTTTGCATCCGTCCAGTGCTCTGCAATTGCTGCGGAGAGAATAGAAATCGATTTGAGGTCGGATATTAGAGTCTCTAGCTTCGTGTTACTCGCAATACTTGGGACGTTCCAGATGCAGTATAACATTGTGACAGCTGCCAAGAAAACCGAGTGTATGGTTGGCCAGCTATACCAAAGTTGGTCAAGCCGATGCAACTCTTCGAAAAGGTGGATAGTCGAGACAGCACTATGGTGGCATATCTTCAGTGAATCTGGTGAAGGCTTGGGAATGGCTGGACTCGGTCGCATGAGAAGCATGGCTACTTCATGATATCTGATTAAGCTGAGTTTGGTATGAACCATGTTGTGCTGTGGTATTTGAGCCTCCCATTCTTCCAGTCGTCGCCAAGTATCATTCTGCCATTCCTTTATTTCAGGTATCCGAGGGTATGTGTAGGATGGAGCTCTATGAGAGATACTGTTAGCAACATACTTGATCTCTGAATTGAGCTTCGCCAGCTTGAAGAGATGGATGGCGTAAGTGATGGGTGCTCCATTGGATTGCTGGCGGATAGACGCAATTGATTGGATCAAAGCTGCATCATCAATGTCTTGAGGTAACTAGTCAAATATCAATAGAATTTCAAGTGCACGATGAAATTTTTTGGCATACTTGGAGTTCACAAGCCTCATCTCTCAATCCTATTGGTCTTCCCATAATTGTGGCTAGGTGTCGATCTATGGAGTAAACGACCCAGAAAATTCTTCTTCGCAACTGTTGTACGAATAATGACATGTTCTCTCCAACTTTGACTTGTCTCTGTAATCCCAAATCAAGAACCGCAGCAATGCATTGATAGTTGAGGTACCACAAATTGAGACCAAGTGAGGGGTTATTCATAGCGTATATTTGAAGTAGTAAAAGGCACTGCAAGCCTTCGAGAGATCCTTCGATTGATATTTGGTCAAATAGAGTCATTGCTGAAGCACAGTATCCCTCCGCGGAGAGTGGGGTTTTCAATCGGCGCGACAGAATTGTTGTTGAAATGGCGAGCACCATGTAAACTTTGAACTTGCTAGATGCTGAAGCATTATCATCGTGATAGACAGTCTCCAACGAGCGGTCGTAAGTCGGTTTATGAAGAAATGGGTACTGATATTGTATATTCTCCCAGTATGCGCTTGATAGCTGAATTCCGTGTTCGAGACTCTGCGGAAGTTTGACGGGTACTATCAGAAACAATTCCTTGGGCAACATTGATATCGAACTGGAGCCATATTGGTTCCGACTTCTTGGACGTTTTCGACCAAGACTTGAAAGCACGATATTTGCAAAGGAGTAACCGCTCGAAGGCCCAACGTAACGTTGATCTTGGCCGCCTGTGACGGAAACCAGTCCAATCTCGTGTTCATGCTCAGGCTCATCGTTCAAAACAGGAGATCTATAAGATTTCATAAATTCGTAAGCTGAGGGAATTGTATAAGCCTCGACAAAGGATATGTTGTGAGTCACGAATTCCGTCGGAGGGATACTCACGGATCCAGTATTTGCTGTAATTCGTTATCAGGAAGACCTAAACTCATTGGACCAGTAACATCATGGCTTTCCTGGCCTTGGTCCTTGTCATTTCCATTCATGTCAGCAAGCTTTGAGGCTTCATCTGACAGTTTTGGACCATCGTCAAGATCAATCTCAGGGCACTTTTCGGAGATGACATCTTCCAGCCATCTGATACGAGCCCTAAGACTTGCGATAAATCTATAAAAGCTCGATATCTGTCATTTTATAAATTCCGGGGTTTGGTAACTTACGTTTTCGTACTCGCATCTTGAAGTCTACTAGTCTGGACGCATTCGGACCCTGCCTTGAGACATGAGGAGCATGGTGCTGTTCTATCGCACTGTTAGAAATTAGCACAGAGGAATCAACAATTTGAGTTTATCAAACACATTTGTGGAATCAAACATGACGAAAGTGGAGGTACCTTGATCTTTCGTCGTTGACATCTCAGACATGCGGCTTCGACCCGCCGGCTGTGACGGGAAGTTCTCCGAGACGAAGACTCTTCAGCGACGGGATTGGGTTCCATGACAAAATTATTTCTAAACACAATAGATATGATGAGGTTTAATTTTGAGTGGTTGCAAGAAGTGGGGATAGATATCAGGAGAGGAAAAAAAATGGTGAGAAGGAAAGAGCGGCCGCGGATACATCCCGCCGGCCGCTCTGGGTTAACGGGAAACTTCCCGCTTCGTCGCTTTAAATCCTCTCACACCCAAAGGAGCTTTAAATATATATATACGATAGCATACTATCTAATCTATCTTTCAACAAGTTCCACAAAATGACAGTCATCCACATTGGTGAGTTTCCTCATTATTTTACCCCACTACAACCCCTCATTAGCTCATTCAAGCTACAGTTCTTTTCAAATTCAAAGCCGCCACAACGGCCGCCCAGAAAGAAGCTCTAGTCACAAATCTCAAAACATTGAAGCACCTCCCATGTGTCAAAGACCAGCGTCTGATTGTTGGTGGACCCTCCATCTCCTCGCCTTTCACGAGCAGCATGGGGTTTGAGTATGCGCTTGTGAGTTTTTACGAGAGTCGAGAAAGGTTGGTGGAGTATCAAGAGAGTGAGGAACATGTAAAGTAAGTAGAACGTTGACTTCAAAAATTAATTAGGTGGCTGATGAGCGAGATAGAATCGTGACTGAGTATCTTTATCCACATAAGGAAGAGGTGGTGAGATTTGATTTTGAGGTCAATGAAGAAGATGAGGGGATGGTGGGTTGCCAATGTTAAATTCCCCAAGTAGCTAAGCCAATCTTCCATTGAGTTTCTAAATTTATCATCTCCAAAACTCAGACAGAGCATCTGTAGCTTTCTCATAACATTGATCTCGCTTCACGTTTCCATGCCACCAAGACGGCCATTTATCCCATCCATGTGGCACATCATCGATCATAGTACCCCTCACGTTCTTCCCAGCAGTAGCCAGACGCTCTCTAAACACTTCTCCTTCCATCAGCAGAGAATCCCCAGAACAAGTCATCATGACTATATTTGCCGGTAACTCTTCCTTCAGCATCTGCTCTGGAGCTAGAGCCGGACTGAGTAGCGGGACAGCCATATCTTCCGGATGAGGATACAAATACGCATCATCAAACAATCCAAAGAACAAACTGTTCAAAAGAGAGGGCATCAAAGGCTTGCTATTCGGATTCGTTGCTGCTCTTGCTGCTCTCGAGCGTGAGTAATCCACAGCGGGGTAAAATGCCGCCAGAGTCACTAAATTCCCTTTGCTCATCCATTCTTCTCTCTTCCCATCGACTCTCAGCCTCTCCAATTCCTGATGCAAACGGTAAGGAACAGTGAAACAAAAGTTGCCACCAGCGGAAAAGCCGGATAGCGCGGTCCGAGAGCTATCGATGCCGAGAGCATCAGCACGAGACCAGATATGCAAAATCGCAGAGACACAGTCTTCTATGCCTGTTGGGAATGGATACTTGGGCGCTAGGCGGTAAGAGACAGACGCAACGACGCAGGACGTTTTTTGAATCACAGCCGTAGCCCAGCGAGCATCATCAGCTGCATCGCCGATGGTGTAACCTCCACCATGAAAGTTGACGAGCAGCGGTAGCTTCTTATTGATGAGATTTTGACTTGAGGATGATCCAGAGTCAAGTTTGTACCCTGGTGGCGTGTAAAAGAGGACTTCGAAGGAGCCGGGACGATCACCAACTGTTGAGGTAACGCGCTCCTTGAATAATGGACGAAGAGGGAGTGGAAACGAGAGATAATTATCGCAGTAGCGACCGAGGTTTTGTAGAAAGCGACAGATAAGTGCGCGGTAGTACAGCTTGAGTCGAGACATTGAGTGAGAGTTTAGAAAGGTAATGACGACATTGACTTGTGAAGAAAGCAATTTGATGATAAGAAGAGATGTTAAGATTTCAAAGGAGAATTACGAGCAGACCTCCATTCAAGAATTTCAAAACTAATATTTTTAAGTGATGAATGTTGGTAGAGATGGTGGTTGAATTTAAGCTTGCGTAATACTTTAGGCGAAACAGTTCAGTTCACGAGCTAAACGCTTACGCAATCTAAAAATCATAGACTGGAACAGTTAGCGGACAATTCACCTATTCTATCTATCTCTCTTTCTCTTAACAGAGCGTTGCTTCCTTTAAGTTACTCTACCTCAATATCAAACAGCCTTCTCCATGTCTCTCCGACATCTTCTTCTGAAACACGTGTCTTTCACGTGCCCGGCCAAAGCATAAACTTGGAGACAAATAATACACGTATATTTAACAGATCCAATACTAAATCAAGTCTAGTATGAAACTGTCAATTTATGAGCGACAGCTCTGACCGTATTGTAGTTTTGTACCAAATCGCACAGTTCATCTTGAACCATGTGACTCTTAGAAAGCACGTGATCTTACTCATTATTCACCTCACGCCTTCAAAGCAGTATGAGTAAACATCAATAGGAGATCTAAAGTAGTATTCCAATTAAATTTTGAGTTAAGCAATATTTTGAATCATATCAATTCCTCAGCGATATCTCCGCCCAACTGAGAAATTATACCCTCCCACCAAGCCTTTCTTTTATGTCAGCCGAATCTTGAACTTTAATCACTGCCTGTTCCTAGAATGTGGTAAGTATAGTGGGTTACCAAGGAAGGCCTGTTATACTTGAAACTACGACGAACATTGACCAGCGTAAACACATGTCTGCGTTGACCCTTGATTGGCTCGATGATAGGTCTATTTTCCATAATGCTAATAAATTAGCACAAGTTTCAAATAAAAATAACTCAGATGCTTACAGGATCACGAGGTGGTGGCCGTGGTTTCTGAACTTCGTCTCCCTCATTCTGGTTTTGGATTTGCTCTCCTGCGTAGCCTCCCATTATACAACAGGGTCTTGGCTGTATCGAGGTTGGAAGCCGGTAGAATATAGAATGCTATCTCTGTTTTAATTTTGATTTCAAATAAGAGTGTATCAGCCAAATGTATGAGCAGGCGGTTCCAGATTCTTGAAGTTGCGAGTGCCTTGCGAGAATGTATCATCAGCCATAAAGACATCAACTTCAATTTCATTTATAGCCCCCATAGCTACCACAAATCCTTGAAAACATATTTCGTAGTGCAATATTTTGCGAGCTGATGTTGCGATGAACTTGAATTGCGAGACTTGGTACTCTCGCTTAGGAATAGCCAAACGGCGTTCATCCCCAGGCACCACGTAGCATGTGGCGCTGCGAACCTTCGCAGCTTTGCGTTTTTGCGCTCTTTCCCTCAGACTCACAAATTCTTTTGCACGAACAGTAGTTCAAATGCCTTCTGCATCACGTACAAGACCGATCAAGACCGGATTGATGTTTCGCACCAGCATTTTCTCTTCTAAACTGATGCTGATTCTTCCCTATTATTCATTTCCTCGGCTGGAACTTTCGTTTTTGCGACCTCAGTCTGAGCAAGGTTTCTGAATATCAAAGCATTCTCTATTTCGGCCTAAGGTGTGAATGAATCATCGAACTCGTTTTACCTGTAGACAAAGGGCAAATTTTAAGATTCCAAGACGAAATGGGCCTCAAAGATATCGAAATTTTGTCATATTCTGGTTACTCGACAGCTGGAGAAGTCGATTTATCTAAAGTCGATTTATCTAGAGTACCTAGCCATGTCTCATTTGAGGACGACCATGACCTTACTTTGTCGTTTTCTGCAACCTCGGGAGGCTCGTACTCTGTCTCCTCAAGAGATGATTCCAGATCAGTTTCGGTGGCACAATCACTTGCATCTCCTACTTAGGATACAATACTGGACTTTTACAACGATGAAGATAAGAGGCGTAAAGTTGAGAGGCATCCCTGTCCGCAAATTGGATCTCTTAACAGCTACACACGAATCTCCGATATGCCCCGTCACTCTTCAACTCTTGAAAGAGGGAGAGGAGGGCCGTTCTCTTGTCCCAAAGCTGGATGCAACTGTGAATTTCGCTACAAAAAGGACTTTATGCGGCACATGAGGGTGTCTGATGCAGCCCACTCGATGCTTGAGCAATATCGAGGCCAAATAAGCGAGCCGACACTGCTTCTTCCAGACTCCATAACAACTTCGAACAGGAAAATTCTTCCGACCCCTTGCCCCAATTCTACAACTGAAGCCATGGGCCGAAGTCAGCCCAACTCAGATCAAATTATCAGCGTCTTAACCTCCCAAGAAAGTGGGTTTAACAAGAGTAAGCAAACTCTCTCCGATGAGACGATACCTAAAATGTCGGAACAAGATCAGATTCCAGAGCTACAAGAAATGGTAGATGAAAATGAGAATATGAGAAATCTCAAAGTGATTGAAGCCAACGAAAATAGGGGGAAAGAGTACCCTGTTGCTCGAAAACAAGCAACACATTTGGCTGAAGACTTTTTTTCTGACGCAGGATCAATAAGTCTGACGAACGAAGCGATATGCAATGAGAGCCCCAGTGAAAGTTTTTTGGATGACCTCTTCCAAGAATATAATGGTCAGATTTTTTCGTCTCCTAGCTCTTCTTCAATTTCTCACGCGAGCGAGAATACGCGGTCGTCGTCGAACTCTCCGCCAAATTTCTCAGCACTAGCTACTTCCTCAAAGAGTAGCCTTGATGCTTCCAAAAAAGGAGCGAGAGACGATAATGAGGAGGAGAATAATGAGGAGAATCGAAAACACAAGAAACCCAGGTTTGGTTCAAATCGCCGCCCACACAATACTAAAATTATAGGTCGGCGGCTTGCCTGTCCTTTCTCCATATTCGACTCAGAAAAGTATTGCAAGAACAGAATCATAAGAACAAGATACAATACTTGTTCAAGTCCAGGCTTCTTACAGTGGCATTATCTAAAGTAAGCTTCTCTCTTTCAACACTTGCTGACTCGCCAGCTGCGTAAATCTCCACAAATGCTTACCTTTTAGACAACACTTAGGGAATTCTCAAAGCGTGGTACATATTAAAATTCGATGTCCTCGATGCTCAACACCTTTTAAAACTGCTACTGCTGTCCTGCAGCATTTAGAGCCTCAGCTCTTAGAGTGTTCACAGTATCAAGCTCATCCTACCGAAGACGATATTGACAAAGACCTGTGGAATAAGATAGATCAGGAAATTTCGAGACAAGGGTTCGCAAAACTTCCAGAGCTAGTTCGCCAGTCAATTGATGATCTGGTCATGAGGAATTTGAACGCCTACGCTCCAGAGAAATCGACTGGCCATCGCCAAGCTGAACTGAGAAAATGGTACATGGCATGGAGGATTTTATTTCCCGAGACTGATTTCCCACAACATCCTTGTAGGTACTAAGGCTTTTTATGGACTTCAGCGAGTTGACGATTTTTAGTCTACGATGATGAATCGTCCATGTCCATGACCAAGGCAGATCGTCTCATGAAAGCTTTCAAACAAACAGTCGAGTCTGGTATCGAAGCAGGAGAGATCAAAGGGATTGACGATGAGGGCTTAGAAAGGTTGCAGGAGTGTTTACGAGTGGCTATACAAATCTCATCTAGAGCCACCCAGGAACTGCTCAGTATTCAATTACCCACTTCATCTTTATCTCTTCAACTACCTCCAGTGCCAAGCTTCGAGACTGTGAAGAATACAGCTCTTCAAAGTAATGGTCAAAACGCCCTGATTTGCGATTCAGTACCTAACTCCATAGCAAGAGGCAAACATCACCCTAATAGCTCCTCCTATTCGGAATTTTTTTGTGGAAATACAGATATCCTCATGGCTCAAAATGCTCAATCAAATCCCTTTAACGCTCAACGTCAGAATAATGTTGATAATCAGATTACCAATTTTGACGTCAATTCTACAGCAGATGATGGTCACATTGGCATATACAGTCATAATAATGTAGGATGGAATCCTGCGCCAATGGGGTTAGGATGGGATCCTGATTGGGGCAATAAACATCTCTTTGATCCCCCTGCTAACAACATCCACTCGAATAGCAACGTACTTCTGTTGCATGATCAGGTCGATTGGGCTGCAAAATACTTCGAAAACCGAGGAGCTGTAGGTGAGGATACCGGTGATAGGACTGATACAGTGGAGGAAATGTAAATCCTACCTCAGAAAGTCCTAGAGTGATGGCGACTAGAAGTAGAAAACTACAAATACCATAAAAATGAGCACAATTAGCTTTTCCGCTACTATGAGCAAGATCAACGCAGAGGGGACACCACCTTACCTATAGTAAAAGCTCATCGGCCAAAAATAAATGTAGAGTCAGTTTAAGCCTCACTTCTTTACGCCTCACAAATTGACCAGCTTCCTTTACCATAGCTCCATGACGGGTGTCACTCAACACTGTGAACAATTATGACATTCGGCTTTTCCGTTGGAGACTTCCTGGCGGCCGCTGGACTAATAAATGATATCATCTCCTCTCTCCAAAACGGCTCAGCCTCATCCTACAGAGAGCTCGTTCTCGAACTCCATGGTCTTCGACGTGCACTCGATGAGATCGAGCATCTACAATGTCCATCTAGCCAAAAAGTTGCCGTCAACAGCGTGAAAGTTGCGGCTCTTCTGTGCCAGCATCTGCTCGATGAGTTTGCAGCCAAGCTTAGGAAATATGAGCGCCTTGGAGCACATGAAGAAAGTGAAATGGGAAGAAGAGATAAGTTAAAGCTTTGGAGAAGAAAAATACAATGGGCTTTCGGTATGGAGGAGGAAGTTGTGAGGCTGCGTGCTTATATCGCCGCCCATGTTGGCAGCTTAAATATGAGACTAATTACACTTGGACTGTGGGTTGCTCAGGTCTTACCCCAGGCCACGATGGCTTATTCACAATCTAGGTCTACTACTTCCTTAGTTGCACCCCATGCATGCAGGGGCCATTTTCCGTGATATTTGCAATGTCCGAAGTAACACGTCAATCAGCACCCTTTAAATACCCCATTTGGCCAAAAACTTTCAAGAGACATTGCATCGTTGAGAAATTGCTGTTTGCGAGGCTGTGACAGAAATGAGATTCCACATTACCAGGCATGGTACGTACTACTTCCCAGACCAAACAGCGCTTGTATCGAAAATCCTTTCTTAAGTCTCTAGTAGAAACCTATCTGAAAAATCAGCAAAACGCAACATCAGACCAATTCAACTCTGGCTCGTTAGCAAACAGATTTCTGTCCAGGGTTATTATCAGATCCACGGATGATTGAAAAATTCATAAGCCTTCTACTCGTCACTGAGGAAGCTGTTCAATTTCTACCAATCTGGAGACTTATAGAGCAAAGAATCTGGGATGTAACTATTTTTTAATGATACTTGATGAGGGGTTGCAGAAGAAGGTTCTAAGAAGTCTGAGGTTTTTTGAGGTTCATGAGTTGGTGTTTGCTTTCCTAAAGTTTGGAGTAATTTTGATCTACCAGAACTCGTATTCAATGTCTCTCTTATCAAAACATGAGAATATCAAGTCCTTCTGACATCCGTTAAAATTTAGGCCAGACTGCTCAATGCTATTCCCAATGAAGATATCACAGCAAGATATGACGTCCGAAAATTAAGTTAGAGAAGACGAGACAAAGTCGGTAAGGGCTCTCAAAATAAAGATTCAAATACAGTCTAATTTTGCAAAGCTACCTCATTTGCGTGCTCGTGGTTGTTGTCCGATACGCCAGACGGATCAATGTACGTACAGCACCCAATTAGATCTACGACCAGGAATCTTAGCCGCGACCTTCATCGGCCCTGGCAGTTTCGGTGCCGTACCTGTACAAATGATCGAGTAAGCAAGTGATGCATGTCCCTTCAACGTCCTCGGGGTTTTGCCCGTGACGAGAATAAGCCCGGAGGGCAAAAGGTGGGGATTCAAGCACACGATATGCAGAGGGATAGCCGCTCACGGCCCCATATTAGGAAGGTAGATGAAAAAGGGTAATTGGATCAACCAATTTCTTCCCTCGACGAATGGCGTCGTCATCTGTAGATTGGCCTCCCGAATCTCGATTAATTATGTTTTCATCATGAACTCGTTTGGCAGCTATACAAAAGCTTTGACGGTCCCATCTCCTGGCGATCATCCTTGGCGATTTTTTTGGTTTGTTTTGTTTCGTTTTCTCAACTCCGCCAAGATGAAGCTATCGCCGAGCCTGGCACTCTCCGCACTCTTGTGCAGTATCTTTACAGACGTCGCTCTTGCAAAAGCGCCCCGCGGGGCAAGGTTTCCCAATGGTCGCCCTCCAGCAGCCCCACCAGCAGAGGATGCGACTGTTCCATCCACAGTTCTGAATGCGACCTTTGAGCAATTAATTGATCATGAAAATCCTTCGTTGGGAACCTTCAGTCAATTTTATTACTACTCTACCCAGTTCTGGAAGGGACCAGGAAGTCCAGTTGTAAGTAGCACCAAGATCGGCATTGATTGTGATCTCAGAATACTAATCGACGTGGTTCATAGGTCTTTTTCACCCCTGGAGAGGTTGAGGTCACTGGTTATTACACGTAAGTAATTCATCTGAGCTGGTAGGTCACTGACGAATATCCTGTCTAGATATGCAACAATAAATAGAACTTCCGGTGTCATTGCAAAACAAATTGGTGCCGCTGTAATTGTTCTGGAGCACAGATATTGGGGATTTTCATCACCGTATCAGAATTTGACGACGAGAAATCTGCAGTATTTGACGTTGAACAATTCAATTGCAGACCTCAACTATTTTGCGTTGAAGGCAAAGCTGCCTTTTGATACGAGTGGAGCGACCAATGCTGACAAGGCACCATGGGTACTCGTGGGAGGATCGTACTCGGGAGCATTGACTGCTTGGACCGAGGTGGCGACCAAGCCAAGCGTCATGTGGGCGTACTATGCAAGCTCAGCAGTCGTGGAGACGATTGGGGATTACTGGTCCTACTTCCTCCCGGAAACCGAGAACATGCCTAAAAACTGCAGCAAAGACATCTCTCTGGTTGTTGAGCATCTCGACGACATTGGCGAGAATGGTTCCGAGAAAGATAAGGCGGCAGCCAAAAAACTATTTGGGCTTGGTGGCCTGGCTCACTACGATGATTTTATGGGGTAGGTTGTTGGTTCCGTTACTGTTGAGCCTGAATGCTGACAGAGAAGGGTACTCGTCAATGGACCTTACGAGTGGCAGGGTAATCAATTCTACGAAAATACAGGTTTCTATGGTTTCTGTGATACCGTTGAAGGTATCTACGGCAATAATTCCAAAGTTCCTGGAGCTGGTGGAGTCGGCCTACAAACGGCACTTGCAGGTTACGCATACTATATAAAGAATGTCGTTATCCCGGGGAACTGTCAATCATATGGTACGTCTCGTGACAGCTCTCAGCTCGCTAGCTTTGGGTTGTGACTCCTTAGCTTGATGATACCTTGAACTCCATAAACCATAATTACTGAGCGAGCTGGCTAATATCCCGCAGGTTACTCTGTGTTCAATAGTTTTCTTAACGTTGAATGTTTTGACTCGTACAACGCAACATTGCCCACTTATACCGATATCTCAGTTGGAAATAGCTACAATCGGCAGTGGAACTGGTTTCTGTGCTCAGGATTCGGATGGTACGTATTTTTGTCACTGCTGATCTCTCAAAACTAATCTGTGGATCCAGGTGGCAAAATGGAGCTCCCGATGGCCAACAAACAATCGTCTCCCGATTCATCAAGAATCCTTACTGGGAGAGGCAGTGCGGTATGTGGTTCCCGTATGAGAACGGCTACACCTACGGTCTCAACGCCACGGCTACGTACAACACGACCAACGCGTATACCGGGGGCTGGTTTGGATTTGAAAATTCGACGCGCCTCATTATCGTCTCCGGCACCAATGATCCGTGGAGGAGCAGTCAGGTGGTCTCTCCACTGAGACCGGGCGGTCCACAGCCATCTACGGTGGCTCAGCCGGTTCTCGATGTCCAGGGTGGATTTCACACCAGTGATCTAGTCACGGCGAACGGAGTCGTAAACGCTGGCTGTGCAGCTGTTCAGGCACAAGTGGTCTCACAGATCAAGGAGTGGGTGAGTGAGTATCCCGGAAAGTAGAAGTGATCTCTGTGGAGCTCCAGAGAAATAGAAATATAGGGAGAAATAAATCGAACGACATCATTTGTAGATAGATCAAACCTTAAGCAAGCATGGTTCATATCTACTCTTCCATCATTATCATATAGTAAAATGTCACCCATCCCTTCCTCTCCCAGAAATCTACTTCAAAATAATACCAACCTGATCAACAGCTCGAAGTCGCCAGAACCAACTATTGAATCCAGAAAACGGCGGGTGAAGCGCACCAATAATAGCAATAATCCAGAGAGCTTCTTCAACCTACATCAACGCCACCTTACAACACCACCACCCGACCAGGAGGACAGTACGGAAGCCCAACCTATATCTCTCGGATACCGATGAGAGTCCGAAAGCATTGCACGGGAAGAGATACAGTACCCCAAAGAAAAAACCAGGTAAACAGGTAAAGTAGAAAGCCTCACCGGAAGCTCAAACTTCCAAACCCTAATAATTTAAAACAGTCTTTATCTATTTTAGAGGAGCGGAAGCGAACACCACACAAAACCACCACCACCATGAATCTCTCCCACTCCTCTCCATCTCTCCCACTTCTTTCTCTCCCACTCCTTTCTCTCCCATCTCCCCACATCTCCCCTCGTCTCCATCTCATCATCATCATTTCTTGACCGACGCGACTGAAGAGGGAGGTCTTGCAGAGTTGAAGAGCCATGTATCAGCAAGGAGCAGGAACACGAAAATGAACACGAAAAGGAAAAGGACATGAGAGTACGCAAGAGTTCACATCCTACAGACAGCTGATTCTAGATGATCTCCATTGCTGGCTCACTCGAGTGATTCGCTGCAGAGCTCACTGATGGTTTAGCACCAGAAAAGATGCTACGGACAGCTTGGAGACGCTTGAACAGTATCTTGGGTGGTGTTTCAATCTGGAAGCTTGGCTCGTGTTACATTACGTGGTCGGAGCGGGAACTCAATAAAAGTAGAATTCAACACTCATCAGATATAACCAGGCTGTATGGTTTCACTGGGAAGAATTCATTTGATTCTCGTACTGAAGTTTCTAATCGTGCTCGGGTACGCTTCTGACCTGCCTGATACAATCCTCGCCTTGATAGTCAGCCGCATCTGCACCATGCGACTACAAAAGCTTCAAATTGCCCAACAAATATCTTGTGATGGCAGGGACCCAGATCCGTGCATTGAAAAGACTTTGACCCATCTTGGCGTAGTCTGCAAGACTTGCAGCTCCAACATCCAAGGTTCTAACGTTTCAGTAGCTTCCTTCCGCTGTACACCAGTACAGTTTGGCAGTCAGAGGCTAGCTTGTCCAAAATAATCTAGGAGCCGAAGATGGTGTGAGATTCTTTTTGGTGTGGAATGACTGCAGCAGGTAGGTAGATGTGAGTTCTTGACTCCATCGGCACAGATGGATTGCGTTATATACCCAATGAAGTTGCTAGGAGAGTGGAGAACATTGGTTGTAATAGAGAAAACAGACCCAAGTATTCATTACAAGCTTGATATCCCACTTGCTTTGATGATTCTAAAGCTTGCACACGCTAAAGACCAAAGCGCGCAGTGACGAAGAGTAAAGCTGTTTTTTCTCGTCACTGCAAGAATTGATCCTCCTTGGAACGAAGACGATGCCCCGTCATCTGGTCATTGAATGACGGTACGGACTGCTGGCAGGACACAGAGAAAGATGGGAAGGTGATTGGTCAACTCAGCCGAGAAGTTCCAGTGACCGTGATTGGATTCATAACAACGAGTCTAGCTGGGTAAAGACAGCTAAGCAAGCGGCAACAACCTCCAGCTGAAGCTCCTTGTCTTTAGCTTTATCAATTTCCTGTAGAGAGACAGGTTAGAGATCGTAAGGTATAGGGATGCGGGATATCATGACCTACCTCGCCTATCACTTGTGGCAGATTACTACCGATACCTGAGCTAGAGACCTTTCGTCCGAATGGCCACACGCTGTATTCTGCCAGCAACTCATCCGTCTGCGAGAACGCCGCCTCCCTTGCCTCATGGCCCAGGCTTGTCAGGGGGTTCTCGAGGACGTTGGCAGCGTACGCGGCGCAGACCATGGTGATTGTTCGCAGGTATCTGAGCTCGAGGTTCTCGGGGAGGAACTGGGTCGCAGGCAGGATGACGGTACGCTGGGTCAGAACATTCCTCACCCGCCGACTGATCTCCTCCTTCGCACCGCTGTCGGCTACCGGATGCGTGGCCATGTCAAAGATCAGGAAGTTACGCTTCTCGGTCCGCAGGATACCTTTATCAACGAGGCCTTTGCAGAGTCGTTCTCGAACTTGCTTCAGCTGGTAGCCAATCTTCATGAGGTTCCAGGTTTCGCCTATGGACAGAAAGAAACGTCAGGAGGTTGCCGACAGTCAGGATGCAAATTTACACACCGCTCAGTAGATCAATCCAAGAGCTGACGCTCATATTCTCGCTCGACTTCATCAGCTTCAATGTCTCATCGAGCAGCACCTCGCCCGTGATACTCCCATCGATGACCTCAACCACGCGCTCTGCCAACGGCAACCGGCGTCTGGCGGGGTCATTCAGCATGGCGACGCGCCCGCGGAAGGCCAGCTCGAGCACGATGCAGCCGCGCAGCGCATAGCTGATGTTGTCGTTCCAGAAAGAGAGGTAGCCCTACGGCGCGTCAGCAGAGGATGAACTGGGCCCACGCGGCGGGATCCCGCGCACCTCCTTGTCCTTCAGGCCCAGCAGGACGACCTCCTCCATCAGGGTGAGCGTGGGCTGCTTGTTCCTCGCGGCGCGCTCGCTCAGGTCGCGCGGGTCAAAGGCGATCCTGCGGCCATCGTCGACGCTCTCGTAGCTCGTCTCGGGCGCGCTGTCGCGTGCGTTGCTGCTGTTGCTGCTGCTCGGGCCAGGGCCAGCGCCGCTGTTGTCATTGTCGTCGTTCGCCGCACCGCCGCCGGCACCCCGACGCCGAGTCAATCCAGACGACATGCTCCCAGGTGCCAGGAGGATGGTGAGGTGGTGTTTGGGGGGTGGGAGATGGACGTCGCCCAGATCTCGTCGTCGTTCGGCGGAAGCGAGCCAACGGCATCTTCCCCGACCCGACCCGCCGTCTGGGTTACCTCGATGCCACCCCCCGCGACAACGACCTCCCTGCTGCACGACATCGACCTCTCCATGGCGCACTGAACATGAATTAGATGGGAATGACACGGACGGGACCATCGTCTCACGTCTTGGATTACATCATTCGTCCACTGCGAAACAGGTACGATCGGTCACTTGTGAAACTACCAGCGCAGGGTCACTCAAACAGAGTTCAACTCCGAGATGCGGGCAATGCATTTGTATTTTGTACGTTGCATTACTCTGCAGTAACTCCTCCACCATGACTGTGTCTCAAATATTCCTGCCCAGCGCGCATCCGCATTCTCAGAATCATCGTAGCGTGGTTTGCTCACCGTCCTGCGATCCATCCGTCGAAGAGCTCAATCAATGCATATCGCATCGAGTTTCAATCCCATACTAGACCAGCACGCAGTATCATACAGGCTTTGGAACTGTATCCTAAGATCAACTTTTGTCTCTTGATTAAGCAGGTCAAACACATGAATATTGGTCAGATTCGTGGGCCGAATCGGTTGACCAGGTCCTGCACGGCTCGGCGAGTATCCTCCATAAAAAGCTACTTCAAGCATGAAGATAAAAGCGATAGATGGCTGGTTCTCCTCTGAACCGTCATATATTTTCTCCGTCTGGATTTCAATCTTCTCCGAGTTAGTATGAGCAACCAAGATCCCAAAGCTGCTTTGAATTTCGCAGCTGACTTTATCGGGTGGGAAAGAACTGACCTGATGAGGCTTGATATCAAACGTTAGACGTAGTTATGTTGCATGTATACAATGTCCAGACCCTGGGCGACAACCCTAGGAAACATCTCATACATCCATTTCATGCAGCTCTTATTCTTCGTCTTTCCATGACCCACTCATCCGTATTGGGGAGCTCAGCCAACTGTTATCTATAGAATGTCAGCGTTACTTTCCATTGTGCTGGCTGCGACGCGGAACGTACTCTTCAAGGGGAGAGGGGTGTGGATAGGCGAGGGTGATTCGAGGAGCTCAAAATCCCTGGAATCGAGTTGGATTTGTGTCTTTTTACTTTCAAAAGTAATCTCGGTTGGTGCAGGGCTCGTCTGTATTGTATTCTTGATCAAGATGCGCAGCATGGGGATCGATGCTGCGATGATGGTGATCGCTGTTTCGGCTGTAGCTAAGATCATGAGGCTGACTGAAGCAACTTGAATCTCATCGTTAATGGACGAGCAATGGTAGGAGTGAAGATCTTTACTTACTGGTATCGGGATTTTTGATACTAGCTAGAGTCGCTGTCTTTGCGATTGAGGTTACTCCAGCACTGTAGGGATGAGATCAGCGTGATACCCCACCGGGATGTTTCGAAATCTTACAGACTGCCCATGCTCATTGCTACCAGAACCCCAACACGTTCTTTTCTGTTCAGAAAGCGGAGGTTGATTATCCACCAGGGAATTGTGGCCAGGATGAGGTCCATTCCACCGGACCAACCTGTATTTCGAGTATCAGCACGAGAATCTCCGAGCGAGAGTGGCTCAATGATAAATTGTAGCATGGTGCACTTACCAGAAGAGAAGGAATTATAATGGATTATCACACTCTGTGGCCAGCAAGTTCCCGGTACCTTATGATCCCACAACCGCTTTGTAGGCGTGCACTGGGCATACGTGAAAATACAGCTCAGACCCAGGAAGATATTGACACTGGCGATGATGAACCAGACGAACCATCGCATGCCTCCAGTACATAAGCGAAGGAGCGTGATTGCAAAAGAAGTCTTGCTCCAGGCTGCAGCGATGATGGAGCACACGCCGGTCACGTTGGAGATATACAAGTACTTTGGCCAATTCGTGATTTCCGAGCTGTGGCTGCCGAAACCATAATGAATACAGATAGAAAGCATGGTCGTTTGAGCAACCAGGGCAATCTAGGAAGAGATATTGATTAGCGCGTGTACTGTCAGGTGCTTGGGGGGAGGCATCGTACAAATGCCGCAACGAGCATGTAGTCGTCCCACCACAACTTGTTCCGGCGGATACGTTTGCAGTACAAACGAAGAACGAGAAAGATGGCGGCAAGGCCCGTCAAGATCCAGATGACAGCATTTACCCGCGGACCCCAATCGCTGTGTTGTGGTTGTTGTTGTTGTTGTTGTTGGGCCGTCTGATAGTCTCTGGCCTCCAGCCATGTGGAGGCCGGTGTTGCGTAGGGGCTGGGAGCCATGGAGACTCAACGATGTCGACTCACTCACTTGGCTAGGGAACACATCAAATAGATGAATTGCAACCAGATACTCGGGAGAAGTCTTGCAGGTGGGACAGACGGTAATATAGCTCCCAAGTGCAGCCAGTGGGCCGCTTCAGCGGAGGCAGGACGGTGCAAGCGTCTCATGCTTGGGACGATGCCTATTGGGTCGACAAGTGTAAATTCGTCCAGTCTTCCCACCTTCCAGCCTCTTTGCTGCCAGGTTCTCCATGCCCGACTCCATGTGGTAGGATGCACGGATGGTGGAAGGGCAGTAGCTGTCTCACTCTTGCAACAAGATCTGTTACCAGTCACCTCTTTGGCGGGCATGCATCGGTCCCATGGCCATTTACACACTTCTTCCACCAACCAGACCAGCCGACGGCGAGTATCAAACCATTCCTACTATCTAGTATTATCGACGAGGATCTACAATACAGCGTACGACAGAAAATTGGCACAGACCGTCAGACCATGTCTCTACCCCGCCTGCAAGCGATGCGAGCACGCACGTCCTGGACCAAAGGAAGAGAGAATGAAGACGCCTATCCACCACCAATCTGGACTTCCGTCGCCGCCACCACCGTGCACGCTCCGTATAGCCCAAAGCGGTCCCCATCGACCGTTGGAAGCGGCGCCATGGACGAGAAGAGGGAGGATGACGGCATATCATTGATCCTGCTCCGCCAACATGCGCACACGAGATCTCTCCTCGTCAGCGGTCGGAAAAGTCGATTCAGAACTAGATGAATAGCTAGCAACAATGGACCCTCAACACCAAACCCCAAGCCTAAACTTCGAAGCGAGGTCGAGAGCGCGGTTTCTGCACAAATCTTCTCATCTCCGAAGTATCCGATGATTTAAAACTCCAAGCCGCCCGACGGGAGGTCATGACCGTACCGTTCGCCACGAGCTGAATCGCTCCGCCAGATCCGAATCTTGCAACCGTATCCCAGTCTCGCTTTCTGTTCCCGTCCCTTCCCCAGCCCCAAGATCCTCCGAGTCAAGCTGAGAGACACCGTTCCAATACCACGGCCAGACGAGCTCCAACGTATGGAACAGAATGCCGTCGAGATGAACTAGGAATTTGACATACGTCTCGTCTACAAAGTACTTCATCCTACATCTGGAAGTTCGACCAAGCCAGTTAGAGTTTGCACGACGGCAGTGGCTTTCAAGTTTTACATCTCTTCCAATAGGACACGAGCCTCCCCTTTCCTTCAAATACACTTCATTCATGAGCAGTTCAAGCGATTCTGATCGTGCTAATCAAGTTTCACTAGCAAGACAAATGTGTAGCAACACTTACAAATTGATCAACGGTGCAGCCGAATCCGAATCGTTTGCGAGTAGAAGCTGAGGAAAACAAGTGGGTCAGCCAGCGAACACCAGGGGCTCGCATTGCTGCTTCAGCTCGAAGATCAAGAGAGATCTATTCCTCTGGCACTCCTTGAACTGGTTGAAAGTAATCTCAACGCTCATCATCCCCAGAATCCACAGCTATCTGCACCGGTCAATCCCAGACCTGCGGAGACGAGAGAGACCGTCTAAATCCCGTCGCTAGCTTAGACAGACTGATCTCGTGTGCAGCACCCAGAGATTAAATCAGCACGAGCCATCCAGCGATGAATTCTGGGCTTCCATCTCATGTTATCCCATGCGAGGCCGGCATCTCTCAGACCCGGGAGTCAAGGTTACCTTAGATGGAGGGTGGTGCTTTGAGATCAGAGCCAACAGACCCGTTCGAGATCAAAGCTCGACTGGGGAGAGCACTTGCCGATGCCGTGTTCAAGCCCTAAAGAGAGGGTTGTAGCAGATCACGTGAGCCTCGAAATCGGACTCGCCCTAGGTTTCAGTACATGGGAGTTGAAATATAGAAGCGAGATAAAGTTAAGGTAGAATGGGAGAGAATAACAATCGTTATCGCCCAGCACAAATATCAGGAAAATAACCCATCACATAAAGGTCATATGACCTCTTCCTACAACATCATCGTGTGAGAGGCGTCTAGGATCCATAAGAGAGGAGCTGTAATCCTGCATGGGAAATGACCACGAGATCTTACGAGTTACTCAAGTTTATTATCTCAAAATCTCTCCTCGTACTTAAGCTTTTCTTTGGCATCGATTCATAGTTCTCGAGGTACATGCTTCAAAAACTGTGATTGAGGCTCTTTCTAAGTGATATGATCACGAATCTTGCTTTGAGAGTTCATATGCGTATCGCGCACCAAACAGCAGGTTACTCATCTTTCCAACAGGCAATTGGCCACCTGCTCGCACTTGAGTTCTTAATAAGGCATGTATGTCTGAGGATTTCTAGTTCTCTATTCATGTGTCATCTTGGTGGCTTTGTTGGGAGTCATGAGGGAGAAGTATTTCGTAAATCAAGGCTGCTTTCTTACTATCTAGTGGTGTGCAGGGCCAGTGGTACGTACTTAAAGTAATCGTCTTTGCTGACTAACAATACTCGTTCTTACCATCATAATCTCGTGACAGGCTTTCTAGCCTATTTCAACCTGATAATGGTGCATCTACTGTCACGAGACAAAGAAGGAGCGATCAGGACACAGGCTATATAGCTTAGCTGTCCACTCTTCGAATAGATCAGGCTTGCAAACACTTCGTACGTTGGCATCTGCACTACCTCATTTGCTTTTAGAGCCTTACAATACTGAAGTGGAAGAAAGGTACTCCTACAACACTTTTACAAGGTTAGACTATAGCGTCGTTATATGGGATCACCAAAGAGTTCTCAGAGGGAGGATGTTCGCTCCGGCGATGACGGTTACCAATACCAACCTATCCGTACTAATGATCAGATAAGAATTCTTGTCCTCTTTCCATCGACACTGTCTGATGGGGAGTCACTGCATGGTGACTTAATCATCGCAAACTCTCCAGTAATCCAACATATGAGGCTGTATCCTATGCCTGGGGCGCTCCTGTCTTCCCAGAGCGAATTCATCTTCCTGCTGGTGCCATTGCGATCACGTCAAATCTATGGACCGCACTGCGACGCTTTCAACATCCTAGTCAGCCGCGATATCTATGGGCTAATGCTCTTCGTATCAATCAGAATGACGACTTCGAGAAGGCGCACCGGGTTGAGCTGATGGGACAAATCTATCAGAAAGCCGTCGCGGTATTAGCTTGGCTGGGAGATGGAGATAATGACACAAGTTCCACCATCAGTCTCTTTCGAATTATCGCGATCTCGTTCAGTGGTTACTATGTCAATATACAAAACATCATTCGCGGCTCCACGTCTGTAGAGTTCGGGAAAGATCTTGATACTGCGCTGCTCCTCCCTTCGACGTATGAATTATTGTTCACTTGCACGATGTCTACAATAACCTGGCTGCTATAGGTGAGTTTCTACTGAATTCAAGTCAAATGGGGTGTGAAAAATCGAGAATGGATAGGAATTAGATAACCTGTACAAACTAGAGAATGTGTAAAGTTAGACAATGCTCACCTCATATCCAGATGGTCTCCGTCCGAACAACACTGAAATTTGATCAAGAGTGGTCATCTTTGTAAATCCAAGCGTTGGGGCAATCATCGCATGACAGCGATTAAACCCTGCTCCATCGACGATAACGTACCGGAGTTCTCGCGCCCGCGTTTTATGCTTGATAGAGAGACACCGCTATTTTCTTTCCGTAAAATATGATTGTGAAATATGATAGTGAGGGGATTGACAGAATCTGTTCTAAATGTGACAAGAGAATCACATAATCACGTGCCTTTGTCATTCAATTAGTGATCCTATTGGTAATCTTCGCTGGGTCTAACGTGCTTGCCGCCGGTGAGTCGGCATCGTCCTCTGCTGGGATTTCCTGGTCACGTTTCTTCTCTTTTATTTCGTGGCTAATTATAAGTTACTAATGGACAAAGACTCTACATGATTGACCAAACAAAGGCTCTGCCAGCAGGGATTGGATTATCTATTTCGGGAAATAATGTCAATTGTAATCAAGCATACATAGGTATCACATCACCATCATTCGATCTCTGCCATGCATGTAATTTGTAAGCAGAGCAAGATTCTCAATCAATTTTGAATATGTCCAACACAATATAGAAGCCGAGGCATGTATAAAAACCTCGCAGGGTTTATAAAAGCACCTACTAGTCTGAAGTGCCGCCATTCAAACCAACTTCTGCTTCTGCCCATATTCTTGCACATTCATTGACAATCAAATATTTCTTGTCATGTCAGTCTCAGTCCTCATCATAGGAGCCAGTGGCACCTTCGGCAAGCCTCTCCTCCAAGAATTCATCCGCCAAAAATCCTCCTTCAAAACCATTGCTGTCCTAGCCGCGACGGCCCAGAAGGCAGAGAATTACACTTGGGTCTCGGAAAATGGTATCCAGATTGTCACGGGATCGTTCTTGGACCCCAAATCATACAAAGGTATGACATGCATGGTATCCTAGTACAAGATTCCCAAACTCACAAGTGCCTTTAATGGAATAGGGTTTAGCCACGTGATCTCCGTTGTTGGAAACCCTATCCTCCGCCTCCAACCCGCCATGATCGAAGCGGCTCTTGCAGCAGGAGTCACTCATTTCTACCCCTCGGAATGGAACTCGGATATCTCGCAGCGACAAATCTACGCCCTGCGTTACTTCCGCGACAAGCAGGTCACACGCACACACTTGGCCGCCACCGTAAAAAACCACCCCGAATTCAAGTATACTCTTTTCATCACAGGCATCTTTACGGAGTGGTCTGTCTTGGAGTTCTACGGTTTTGACCACGAGAAGAATACGGTGGATGTGTATGGGAAGCCCGATGCTAGGGTGGGAGTGACCTCGATTCCTGAGTATGTGACACTTTCGTCCTATAAGTGAATGAATGGTATTCTGATACTCGGAGCTAGTATTGCGCGCTACACTGTCTCGTCTCTCCTGATGCCATTCCAACCCACAAAGGGATCCAGCGAGCGCACGCTTCGTGTGCAAGGGAGCACAACCACATTCCAAGGCCTGGTCGATGCTCTCAGTGCAGCTCGAGGTGTTAAGTACGAGGCCCAGTACCTAAGTCCTGAGGAAGCGAAGCAGAAGGAAGAGCAGGCTAGGCTGGCTGGAGATGAAGAAGGAGAGATGGGGTGGAGTGTTAAACCACTGATTGCGAGTGGGTTTGGAGTTGCGGATGTGGAAGGGGACGGGAGAGGTTTGAGTAATGCGCTGTTTGACTTTAAGCCTGAGACGATTGAGGAAACCTTTAAGCGAGTGTATGAATAAACTCTGGATTTTATTGGTTGCTTTGACGTAACATACACCTTATTAAAGAAGCATCAGTCCATTATGTTTTCAGATTGGCTGTTGAATGCCGAGGCGACGGATTCAAACTCATCAGAGAAGCATATATTCACGGAGTTATGTACAGCGAGGCATTTCGAATTGTCCTGTGGATTTGAGAGGATAGAATTTGTTAGAGGAGAAAGTTGATACTTGGAAAAGTGATCCATCAATAGAGCGGCGACTACTCTGGCCTAAAGACGGAAATAAACTTTTATGTCCATTTGTCCAACTGGATGTGGAGTATGCCCCCAGGGGACTACGGACAGCCGTTGAGTGAGCTCTTCGTAGGCCTCATCCAAGCTTTCTTTCCATTCCAGCGATGGCAGATACGCATAGTAGTCCATTACGATACAGTCCGTCTCTTTGTTTCGAGTCTGGCTATACTCAATGGTTTTGCCCTGATCTGTGCAGCCAAGAGAGGAGAATTTTCCACAGTGCGGAAAATTTACTCCAATTCACAGTCTAATATCAATTTCATGGCCGAACAAGAGAATTCCCCCTTTTGGGAAGCAGAGACATCAGGTCACATAGATACAGGTCAATTTCTCCTGAGAACTTTAGGCATCAATTTTAACATCGAGGACCGTGAGCTACGCACAGAGCTGATTATGAACCGTTTCAATTCTACCAAGTTTCTTTTATCACATGCAATCATGGACATAGATTCTGTTGACCACCGTGGAAGTACTCCACTCGATCTTGCGGTAGAGAAAGAACACAGAGAAATCATTCAATTGCTTCTGGAAATGCCACCAAGATATTTCTATACTTTGGGCAGAAACGGCAGCACTCTCTTCTGGATTGCATTGAAACTTGGAGTTGATAGTCTGGCGCAAGGCTTAGCACTTGCAAAGCCTAATTTACCCGAGGCGACATGGTATGCAATTAACACGGGTCAAATCAAGACTTACTGCTACTTCATTCGGACAGTTTATTTTGGAGATATTATTAATCAGAGACCTAATCCACACACTAAGAAATTCATGGCACGGCAACTTCGCCTTTCACTGTTGCTTAATCAGAGCAATGACAAACGGGTTATCAACGCGCAAGACTGCAATAGAGACTCTATCCTATCATGGGGTGTTCAGCAAATAGATATTGAATTAGTCACCGCGCTGCTCAAAATTTCTAAGATTGACGTCAACATCAGAGGGGCCAATGGGAACACACCCCTAAGTCTGGCCATTATGAAAAACCACAGCGCCATCTTTGAGACACTACCAGCACTGATGGAATTAGATTCGATACAATAAACAAAATTGGAGAGACACTACTTACTCTAGCTGTTTCAAAAAGAAATACCTACATCTGTGGGGTCCTGCTTGGCAACGCTGAAGTACAGGTTAACCAAAAAAGTCTACGCGGGGATACGCCACTATCTCTAGCCATCGGGGGGGGGGGGAAATCTCGCATTGTTTCACGATCTGATCGACACTGGTGCAATAGATATTCGTAATTCCGCAGCAAGACGGACTACGGCGACAACTTTGGCGGCCTCAAAGGGTTGGGCCAGCTTGGAAATCCTAGAGTTACTGCTGGCCACTGATGGAATAAAAATTAATATAATGAGAGATGAAACTTCATACAGTATAGATTATGGAGAGATCAGCGATTTCCTGTATATATTACATACTGACTGATCATGCAGATGCACTTTCCATGTACTTTACAATGCCGCGAGAGACGCTCTTCTATCTTCGATAATGAATGCACGTTTTCTACCAAACTCATTGCTTCATGATCATTTAATCCCATGATTTATTTGTAATCTAACATGATTAATTTGAGCGTGCAAATAATAAGGGATGGATGGCAAGACGTATGTGTTCTAAAGCGCGTTCTCACGAGAAAGCTTGGTTGGTATACATAAGGTCATCGCCACCTTCTCTGGACGCAAAAGCACCGAAATTCTCCCATTTATTTCTTGGCTTGCCAACTTAGCAGCAAAAATAAGGCAACCTTCTTGGGAGACATCTCAAGTCCATCTCTGAGTGGTCAATCAATGAAGATTTTGTTTCGGATCAGCGACTTGGAAAGACGGATATAGTGTGTAATATTTTGATTATATCGCTTATTTATTTTACTATCTAAAACACCGCAGACTCCTCCATGGACATACTACTGCTCCACTAGGCGTTATAAACAGTCGCTAGGTTATTGATGACCAAGCTAATCCCATCAGCTCTGAAAGTATCAGGCTCCACCCCCGCAAGCGCCGTTGAATTCCCATCCCAAACAATATTCTGTGGTGTGCTATTATCATAGACCGGCCACGCGGGTGTCGAAACGCTTTTTCGGCCACTCCGCCAAGCATTGGGATCGAGATCATTTATGAAACTAGCCCAACTGGCACTCATATAGTTCGCCAAGCTGACATATGTTGCTGGCTCTCCGGCAAGTGGATTGACGGCATATCCATTGCCAGCAGTGTTATCAAACACAAATGCGACTTCTTGAAAATGGGTTACGCCAATGATGGCAGGGAGACCGGCTGGGAGGGTGTTGAATCGATAACAATAGGCGCAGAGCCCTGATTTGGCCCATGTTTGGCAGTAAAGGCGACGGGCGGCGATAAAAGAAGCATCACCGTAGTATGCGCTGCTGCGACGAAACTGTGCACTGAAAGGAGGACCAGGACGGTAGTCTGCTGCGAGAGGGGGGGTGCCTGGTATACCGAGGGAGGGCGTGTCAGGATAGGCTGGAAGAACCTTTGTGGCGAAGGTGTTTCTTTCCATGAGGCTGACGGAACATTGTGCCGTGCTCATTCCACTCTAGAGATATTTGCCTTAGTGGACGCAGCGGCTGGGACTCTGAATTTATGGCTCGTTTACTGAAGGCGGTAAAATAGTACCGTCGTTTGTTTCGCTATCTTGTTCCACTAAAGCGGATGGGAGGGACTGAAAATTGGTAGCGATCCTCAGTTAGTGCTAATATGGCACTACTGGGGAAGTGATTAAGCTTCCGGTTAGAGGGAAACGCCTCCCACTCTCCCGTCCCGCTGAAGGTTACACTGCACGTGGACTTCTGTAATCCGTCCACATTGAAGAGTAAAGGGAGCAGGACTAAGGCAGAAATTCTCTGTTTAAGATGTATTTGGAGGTTCTTGCTATTGATCAATCTAGTCGTCATAGCACCAAGATATTCACATAAGAGTCCGTGATCCCTTCTGCAAGGCGTTGGCAGAGGAGCTTCAACCTCTCCTACTTAATGTACCTCCAAGCTGCGCTCGAGACTTTCTGGTCTTGATTCTTCTACGTGCTCGATACTTTCCTCCTCGGCAAGAGCCGTATCGCTCATCGTATAGTGTGATTTTCCTCTTCCGCCTCCGCTCCCAATTGTCTTCATTGGCCAAGAACTTTGGTTATCAGTTGACTCTTTGAGTTCGCTATGGTGCATGGTGGTTCGGCGGATGAATGAGGACAAGAGATGCGGCCGTATCTTGTTGATAAAGTTACGTGTGCAAGGCGCAGCTGCGCAAATGAGACTGGTGTTACACTCCACGCAAGACCAAATGTCCATATCGGCAGCTTCCCAAGCTGGATCTGTTGACTTGAGGACCCTCGATACAATGACCATCCTGATGACAGAAGAGATTACTGCCAGCCAGCCGAGGCATACAACGCCGAATAAAAGGTATTTCTGTCGCTTTGGCATTTGAAGTCGCCAGATCACCGGAACTACAATAGCGATAATGCAGAGATCGGTAATGGTGTTTGACACAGCGTTGACGAAGAAAATAGTGTTTGAAACGGATCTTCTGCGCCAGCATTGGGGATCAGATTGATTGGTCCAGTATGCTGAGATAGGTGTACATTCATTCATAATATAGCCAGTAAGCCCAATGCCAGTTAAAACAAGGTAAACTATCAGACACTGAATCATGATCCTGCTTCTTCGGTTTACGTTGACAATTCTTAGGTATAGAAGGCATATTCCAAGTTTGGTAATGGGCAACACCATATAATACAGGATTCCGGTAGCATACTGGAGTTTGAGGTGTGGTGGTAGATCGCTAGCTGAGATATCCCAAGTATGGTGACCAGTTCCATGCTGGAGGTCTAGAAAAGTGATCACGGACAAGGCAACATTGATTGTCTATATTCTTAAGGTTAGAGATAGCCATATTCGTTGCAGATAATCACAAACCCAAGAGACAATCAAGAGACAGTCGTCTGTTCGGAAGAGCCGAGTGGAGATTTGAGAATATAATCTAGCAAATACAAAGAGAGTTGAAAGAACTAGACAAAGGATCAATGTGGCGATGATTCCGGGCGCTTTTGTCTCCATGGCCTAGATATTGCGTTGAATCTTGTTGATACCGCCGATATTGGGGCTAAAACCTCCAACTGCAACTGCGCCGAGCTTAGTTGAGCTCGGTGAAGGAAAATTTAAAGATGAACTAACAGCAGGGAAGCAGACTATGTTATAAGCTACAGAATTATTAGTTCTTGAGTCCTTTATAATAACTCTGACCCCTCGAAATCCAGCAGTGAGGCAAAGGAATACTCCGAGCCTTGCAGCTAAACCATGCAATTGGATACAGTCGGCGAGTTCGGGTCTGGTAGAGTTACATTCCCAGTATCGGGAGTTCACCTGTACAGCATCCAACTGGCTGACGCGATTGCGCAGCTCCTCTAGTGAACCACAGAAACAACTCCGAAAAGCCATGAAGGCGGGACCACCAGATTCGAGGGGTGATTATCGCGCTATTGTAGCACTATTGGCTGGCCAATGTGCCGGAACATTTGGGATTGTTGGAGCCGAATGATTAGTGGGAAACATCGGCCTGCCAGTCCCGAATTTACGGGACGCTGAAGCTCTTCACAAGCCTGTGCACATCCTCTCTCACTCCCTATTTGCACGACTATGACGGCCGAATTGTCGGCTTGCGAGCTTATTATTACAGTTATGACCTCTGAAACGAGAATATAAGACACGGGGGGAAAAGCAATCGGAACTTGGCGTGCTGTGGTCAGAAGGATGTTGATGGACAGTCAAGAGAGAACATCCGATTCGGCATGAGCTTATCTATAGGTTGACAGCGTTAGATGGAGTCAAAGTATGCCCGACTCAAACTCTAACGGAATCAGCTGCTTCTAGCGACTCATTAACAATTTCTGTGAAAAGCTACAAGAGTTTTTCAAATTTCAGTTGTTAACTAGGATAAGTCTATCAAATTCCACTACATCTATTTCCACATCCAATTCATCATCCTGAGGTTTTCACATTTACGTTGTGACCTTAGCAATGGCCATGGACTTCTTCCACCGCTACCAATGCCGGAATGAGAAGGCTGAACGCCACTTAGCCACCATTGCATTGCCCTCGGACTCTGAGCATAGACGCTGTTTTTATTTGTCGATCTTGAATTCAAAGTTGGCAGTGACGTACTGCTATTAGTTGAAGTCCCGCAGATAGGGCAGTCGCTGTATGGGAAAGGGTCGCTGATGTTGCAGCTGAAGCAGAACATATTCCTATCTTCTTCAGTATTATATCGTGATTTAAATATTCTTGCGATAGTTGGTATGCAGTCAGATTCCTTGATAGTTCCAACATATACTCTGCTTTAAATGTTCAGAATATTCACGAAGGCCATTTCAATTGGGAATCGTTATCCCTCTGAATAATCATTAACAAACTGCCCAAATTTGGTTGAGCCAGTGACTATTATCGTTGAACCATCACAACCACTCAGAACGTGCGTGTTCATTTGTGAATTGCTGATTGACATTGGAAATATCACACCCTACTCGAACCTGAGATTGATCAAAATAACGCTTGCAGGCGAAGAAAAAAAGTAAGAGAGACTTGTGACGGTAAACCTAATCTCTTATCCAAGAAGCACTGCTAAAAGAAAGGAGCGGCTCGCTTAATGCTGTATTCACTTTGACAAGGAACACTGGTCCTCAACCGAAACGTTAGAATCGTCAAATTCAAAACACCCGCCACTAATCTTATTTGCTCTTCTTCATATGATCTTTAAATCCTCAAAAACGATATCTTCTAAATCCCATACCTCATCTTTCATCAACCCATGCACATACGCCTCTCCAATCAACCTATAGGTCTCCTGCCTATATCGTAGTACGTATGGCCTCGTTCCACCCCCATCAGGCATTACAAAAACCCCAGAGTTCTTTAACAGCACAGGCGGCCACCCGCCTGTTCTGACGAGTCTAAAGTTGTTCCCACTTTCCGGCCTCAGAACATGAGGAACGCCAGATCCTGCTATCACAACTACCACATCTCCCAAATCCATATCCTTCGGTCCTAAACCTATATAGCCTTTCTGGGTAACAAAAAAGCATCTGTCTTCGCTATAAAGGGGTGCCATCTCATTATATTCCATTTGCTCGTAAGAGGCAAGGACGAGGTCTCCATCTGATAGCAATTGGCGACCCGGTCTATTCTCTCGGATATCCTCTGCACAAGCTACCATTTCATTGTGAAAACCTGACCATTCCTGATACAGTGGCACGGGTGCTTCTTCAAATACATGGCCAGGCCTATCACGACTCACATCAAATAATTTTTCAGTCCGATCAATGATAAGTGTTTTGGCGAGAGCTTCTTGGAGACTACCACCAGCGACGTAAGTTAGGGGGCTAGCTAAAGAGGCTCTGAAGCTAATATTTAGTAGAGCTACGACTTGGTCGTACCAGAGTGCAACATGTGCGGGGTTCCAAAATGGTTTTGCAACAGGCGGTGAAGTCTTATGGTCCTCATGAAAAGCTGAAACGGGAAGCACAAGACCTGCCACTTTGTCCACAATCATACCCCGAGCCAGGAGTTCTTGTGATTCAAGAGAAGGCAAGAGAACGATAGACGAGGCGAGACGGTATCCGGCATCGAAACCATTCAGCGCATCTATGGGAGTTCGGAATGGGATACACCAATCGGCAACCCAAGATGGAACATTGAAAGTATTATTAGTGATAGAGTGATTATAAGTCCCAGCAAATGAAAGCACATCAACTGTGATATCATTTTGAAGACAATATCGTGCGAATGCAAGGTAAATCTCTCCTTCTGGCTTTGAGTAAGAAATTTGAAACGGATTGTCTCGCCCACGGTTGAATATTGCAAGTAAGGCGAAGACTCGATCTTTTGCCTCACGGCAGTCGAATGATCGAGCTTGATCCATTAGCCTGTGGATTCTCCTTTTCTTGGGCAAGAATGGAACAGATAACATCTCCTCCCTTATCTCACAGAGATTCCACATATTTTGGGAACGACTTTGCGTCAGTCTTCTGTATTTTCTCGTGTCTTGATTCCACTGCTGACTTCCGTCGATACTAAGATGAGCAATAGCTTGGTTTGCGTGGGCAAGAACATCCCAATCCATACTGACTGTCCCGCAATGGACGGTAGCTCTTTTCGCAAGCCCAACTTCTTGGATTATCCATCGCCGTGAGAACCAAGGCCGGTTCCATATTACCGCGAGCTTCTCCAACATCGGATCTCCAGTAATCTGAGACCAGATCTCATCATTTTCGGGACTACGTTCATCCCGTGGCTCTCTGATAGGTCCGCCGCGATCAATAAATAGCTGTCCAGTCCGTTTCAGGAATTTCATAGCATCTTCCGAGCCCTCAGAGGCTTCTCCAAGCCAGATGAGGACCTCACTTGCTTGACCATAAATAGATCCCATCAGGGGAATCTGATGGGTCTTTTCGTCGTCATCTGTTTGATTGATACAGACGGCATCAATCCAGATTTTCAAAGGACGATCTGGCAGGCGTAGCCTCACAAGTGCGGCATGCAGATTTACCGTGATGTTGAGGACCCCATAATCACAGAATAGCTTCTCAGGAAAGACATTTTCACCCCAAGTGTACGACAATGCCGAAAATGGGGGGTTTTCGGATAGATCAACGACCGTAAGATGACATTTGAGACGTTTATCAGAGTCCGATGCTTGGCACGGCTGTAGGCTGATCAGCCTGATGGTGTTGTGTTTTTGAAGTGGTTGGTATGTGTATGGTGAAACTATTTCTGGAATCGCAGCTGGATCCCGATCGTAGCTCGCCTCGCGTTGCATGTTTTCTTGTGCGTTTCAGTAGAGATATTTCGCGAGGAAGAAAAATTGAAAGTTGACTGAAAGAATGATACGCTTTTAAATTTGGAGAAGGGTTCGAGGCAAGGTTGAACAGTGCGCGTGGGGTAAAGCAAGTCAGCCTCAGCTGAAGAAAAAGAAATTTGGACTTTTGAAAAGCAGCCCAAGGCAGACTGCGCGATTTGATCGCGTGATCAGTGAGTTCCAAAGTCCAATTGCTGTTGAGAAATTTAGATATATAAATTAATATTAAATTTCCAAACTTGAAACAAAGAGTCCCGGTAGTTCAAATCGCTTTGTCTACGACATCAAGGTCACGGAGGATTCGATATCTTGTCCGTGTGTCCTTGAACCATTCATTCTCATTATTCCCCTAAGTCAAATTCAGCCAGCCCCGATGTTCGCTTGTAATTGCTAGACTTGAATAAGCTCCCATGAAAATAGTTTCATATTACTTGGTTTAACAGCGGAGCGAAGCCACTTCCTAGCCTCAGCGTGTCGAAGTAGAGTTTCGGTATAGCTTGTGCTAGTAGAATCTTGCTAGGAAAATACGATAGCGGATATGATTGATGTGTATTAAGATTCTCTAAGCTTCTGAGATTCACGTGATAAGACACAAACCCGGCGAAGTTCCGTGGCATTAGAAGATTCATATTTACGAGGCATCAAAAAATTGCCGTCGCATTTGAAATTACTTATCAGAAACAATTTACCAGAGACAATGTTCACTTTTAATTATGCTCCAAATCGTCTAAACGAACCGTACATATACAGTAGAAACTGGATATATCGGATCAAAAAATCAGCTACTTTGCCTTCGATATATCCAGGTTTCCGAAGAATCCAGGTTGCTTATATAATTATATTGCTTATAAGTTATAACTTAATACATTAACTAGGCTTAAAAAATCTATCTAAACTGCTCTGAGCAAGACTTCTCTGCTGTTTCCGAATAACGTTTCTTTTATATTAACGCAAAATTAGTAAGAAATCGATTTTTGAAAGGTTATTCTCTTCTTTTTCCTCGAAATCAACTTCTTGCTGTGTGTTTTCAGCAACAATATTATCAATAAAAGTACTAATATCCTCAGAATCGATAACTTCTTCGCTCTATGTCTCAGAATATAGTAAGATATAGGTGCGTAAATCTGTCGCAAGCGGAAGGATTCGACCGGCTGAAAGCAGCCAATAAAGCTCAGATAAAGAGCCTATAGCCGGATCAGGAAATCAAGTCAAAGATCTTCCGAAAGCAGAATCTATAACTAGCAATAACGTGATCAATGGAATAAGCTAGCGGAAGATCAAAGAAAGCATAAGGGCATAAAAGCAGAGGAGCTCGGAGCAGAGCAAGAGAGAGGAGATCAGGGGGAATATATATCACTTTCTGAGAAGATCACTTAATCCAATCAATACAAGACCTTATTATCTGATCAATATACCTGTTGATCTATATTCTCTCATTCAAAAGACTCATTGCTTATATGAGCAATACGTACGGCTCGAAACGTGACACATGTGGGCTGTTAACCCGGCCGCGCGCCCGGTCTGTGGCGGCGACAATTTCTTTATTTTTATTTAAATATACCAAGTACTCTCTCACTTTCTGTTTGCTCTTTCCATTAAACTTTTACTTACTGCTGCTCCTTCCGCAAGATAGAAGGTTGAGTCGTAATAAAATTTTATACTTTGTGGTGATGCCGTCAGTTTGCTAGGTTAAGCGAGGTTAGTATCAGTACTCACAATTCCTTAGGCGAGTGAACTGAATCGAAGATAAGCCGATATACGACTAATAAGTTAACTTACACCAGTTAACTTAACGTACTTTATCAGCGGGTGGATAATATCAGCGAGTGGTTAATATCCCCTGCAACCCCACTACTTTTCCACACGAATTTATTTTCTAAAAATCAACTCTATAAAAAATCAACTATATAAGTAAAATAAATCGAATTATTGACGTTCAGAGCAGGTTCTAGCAGTGTGTTCGAAGGATCTACACAAACTACACATCCTTAGTGCGCGTGTTAGTACGAGCGAGGTAGGCTGCTCTAGAACTTCTACTCTTGCTTCTACCTTGGCGGTTTCAGTATCGGTAGTGGGACCGCTTACCTCTCGGTCTATGGCTGGACAACCAGCCCTCTAATCGAATATCGTATTGTAGAGTCTTATTCAACATTCAACCCCTCTTCCAATAGCTTCTTCAAACATAAGGGCACCGTAGCAAGCGATGGAGGGACCTACGACATCTACCTTCGTAATCCTCCGAACAATGGAATGTTTCCGCAAGATGCATTTAGCCAGTACTGGTCTGTCCGTACTGATCAGCGCGTCGGCGGAACTGTCACTACGGCAAATCACTTCGATGCATGGAAGGCTGTCGGAATGAACCTCGGCTCTCTGAACTTTCAGATCTTGGCTACCGAAAGCGGTGAGGGTGTCGATGATGGTAGCGCAGGCAGTAGAAGTATTGGATCTTCCTCGATGACTATATTATAAATGTAAGATAGGATTTTAGGAGATTGAAAAGCTTATAGGCTAGAGAAAAGAGGGATTATCAAAAGAATTATTCTTTTCTTCAAGTTCGAAGTTTTTATAGATCGTACTAAGAACGAGAATATTGAAGGATGGGGAGCAAATCGTTCAAAAAGTGATCAGGATCTTGTGTTGATGATGTTTTTACAGCCTTAAGCAACATTCATTCTAATATCAGAAATCTGCATAAGCTAGAGTGGCTGTTGGCTTCTAACGACATTGGAATAGGAACAAGTGTATGACTTACATCTCTCAACTCCTACCTGAATTTAATTCTGGCTGAATTATCCAAATACTTATCTTTTTCTATCATGAAGGCTTCCTGGAGCTTTTCCAGACAAAATACAAGAAACAATCAAACAAGCAAGTATCATGTGTTTGTATTAGAGTAGAAATCATGTGACTATGGAGTAAAGTCTAACGAGAGATATATCGCTCAGAATACAGCTGATCTAACATCATATCCTCGCCCCAAACAAAGTAAATGTTTCAGAATTCTCAATTTTCACTTCACTAGCCGTGACTCCCTTCATGTAACACAACTCAACTAGTTCGTAACCTCCCGCGAATTTTATCCGCACGATGCGAAATACAAGGCATTCTAGCGCCATTGAAGATACAGATCACGTCGGCATTATGAGAGGCTTGTAAGAAAGCGACTTTATTTGGCTTTGTTTTGATATTCAAAATAATGCTGTATGATTGTATTCTGAGAGTTTATTACAAAGTAGTTGTTAGGGTCACAACAAGCGAGGTTGACTCGATAACTTTCAATCCTGATTCACACACCCATCGAATGTAATAGACTTAGTAGTCCAATATAGACATTCAAGGCACTCAAAGACTTTATTATGACAAAATTTTACGTTGATTATAATTACAAATATGAATAAGCTATGGAAGTCTTTCTTTAACATATTTCTTATCTATTTCCACACACATAAACTACATGTTCACACAAACACATTTAAGTCTCCAGATAGAATTTCTTGTACCAAGTCATGGCATTCCAATGGCAACTCGCAGCGATGGGACTTCCCTACAGCTCGCCTCCACAATACGGCCCCCCTGGACTAGGGCACCGCCAAATAAACACCTCCAACCTCTCAAACATACCGAATCGATACAACAACCTAAGATCACGACTGAACGGGATCACTAACTGGCAGATGAGCGCCGCTAGCTCAGCTCATTCGTTGTCGGCACAGGATTATCGTAATTCATGGCATAACGCCGGCCGGGGAGCAGCTCAACTCAGTGGTTTACATGGCGGGTTACCTGGAGGTATGGGCCTCCGACCAGGGTTTAGACCAGCTTATGCCCAGGGAGGCGTGAGTTCTTCGGGATATTTGACCTTGCGTGGATCTACACTAATGGGTTCCTCTGGAGGTTGGTAGATATCTAGTCCTGATGTCGATGCCTGATTTAATATGTGAAATGAGTGGTAGTACAGTGTAAAGGGATCTAGATATACCCCCGCCGAAAGATTTTTCAAGATCTTAAATACTAGAATATCTCCTTGTTTGTATGAAATAGAATACTTATTATGCCAAAACTCTAATTCCTAACGCCCACTGCGGAAGCACTGGTTTGAATGATGCGAATAGAGACTTATTCACTTGCCGAGCAAAGACCATTCGAGTAAATCCAAGTGCAGACTGCTCTACGCCCTATTTTCCGCACACGTACATTTCCTTGAAGAGAATCTCTAGCTTTCAAGATCTATTCTTCAATCAAAAAACTGCACATTGACAGAGAGAACTACGGCTCGGGAAGTCCATCACAGACCTCTTACCTGCATCTCATCTTCGGGTCTCTTTTGGGCTCTTCAACTGCAATTTCCATACTTAATGCACAGTTACCCGCCATATATCGATATGCATTCTTTTTTCTACGCATCCAGCACAAGTTTTCTTGTTGCACAATCTGAGACTTGTCCTTCGCGTTAAAATGTTATTCATTTGTTCCTAGGTCCACGAGCTAGGTTTGAAAAAGTGTTTCGAAAGACATTTAGTAGATCTAGCTACATTAATATCGTTAATTGCGGCTATCTTCAATCAAGAGTTCAGCTTACCTAGCAGAAATATCATTGCAGCGTTCGTCACCCTCATTTATTGCTAAGTTTTTTGAACGGTGCTTGATCGCTCAAATATCCCCTCTGCATGAAAAAGTTGCTGTCTGCCGATTCTTCAATGCTTTTTCATTCACACAAACCGTAATGCATCGCCAAGACTATATTGTCCACTAAAAACAAAATCTGCCATCCATCCGATCGGCTTGGAATGGACTGGAGGCGGTTGAATCGACGATAAGGTAAGTGGGTCCGAAAAGGCTTCTAGATGATCATAGAAATCTCCTTCTGAAACCTCTGTCTGAACTCCTGCGTCGACGTAAATTGGTCTAGGTGCAGAGGGAATGCTTATTCCGAGGATTCTTTCTCTGTTTGCAAGAATAGTCCTCTGCTCAGGCCATGACGGCCGCACAGCAATACCGCTTAGTGGACCTCGCCGCCGCTCTGCTCTGTCTGGAACGGAATTACTTTGAGCAATTGGAATTTGATTATGCCGGATGCTTTGTGGCTGCTCTGCGCTCAGTATTTTTTTTGCACTATCCAGGCCTGTCATATCTCGTTCGTTTAGTTTTAGACTGTCTTTTCGCTGCTCTGGCTCTACGCTACTGGTCTTTGAGCTTAGAGGAGGCGGAGATCTTGGAATATTTTGTCGTGCTACCCCGTTTCTCGATTCTTTTCTAACATGAGCTGCCGTATTCGGAATTATGGCCTCATGTTCTTTGTCTGACAATTTGCTTCTTGATTCTCTCCTAATATGCATTGACAAACTCAATGGGACGATGGTCTGCTTGAAAGCTCTGGGATTAGATTGTCCATCAAGAAACGTTCGTCTTCGCTCAATCTTTGAGTTCTCGTACATTTTCTCCTGCAAATCGTCCGAGATCTTGGAGCCTGATACCGTGTATGCTTTCTTCCTCATGATTTCTGTTGCGATCTCCGGTTTAGTCAAGACTGCATTCGGTAAAGCAGCATCCCGACTTGAGAATTTACCATTCTGATCAGAAGCGAAGAAGTCGTCATTTGAGCCAAATGAAACTTGCAAGGTAGGAAGATGTCGAGTCTCGCCCGAAGGAGGGAACAGCCATGAGTTGAGGCTCTCTGGAAGCTTGTGGCTTACTAGCTCTGTTATTAATAGGTTCTCGCCAGTAAATAGTGTTGAAGAGAGGTTCAATTAGTCTCACCTTGATCAAATTTTCCATCATTATCCTCCCAAGATATATAGTATCGATCAAAGGCTCCAAATGCAACACATATGACGTCTTTCACATTTTGCAATCCTTTCAGCGCCGTCGGCCCGTCTATTCCTCCTGCCTTGCTATGCGACGGTGCGGAGAGAAGGTCTGAAGGAACTTGATCAGCCCTAGTTATGTCAGATTAAGCATATCATAAGAAAATGACAGTCAAACATTGGTTCTTGCTTGGCCCATTGTGCTGGCGATTTCGGCGAGGGTTGTGAGCTCACGGGGGTGTTTTCAACAGAGTCGGGTACAAAGCTGTCGGAAGTCCTCGAAAAGCTTGTAATCCTACTCAGAGGCTCAAGTTTAGAAGATAATGATGTTCGGTTTGAATTTGTATCATCTGAGATTGACGTATAAGAATTCCGCGAATTCGAGTCTGTTAATGATGCGTATGAGTTCCTCGAAGAGTTCGGAAGACGTTTTGCAGAGGTGTCTAGTTCTGGTAAAGAATACATCACAAGTTCATGGAAGCAGGAAGTCAATTGGGTGCAGGACGTGTCGTCAACTTCAACTTGCCATCAATATCTCGTTGATGATGAAGCTCGCCAAGATGTAAGGCACATGCGACATACTCTGTCTCCACCATGTTGAAACTCGCCTGTTCACGCAAATGGTACGATTCGTCAATTACGCGGATTACCCAGCGTTTCGGAACAGATCTGAGTCGATTGGTTGCCGGAATAATGGCGTTTGAGGCTGGTAAGGGGTTTTCGACATCGAATGATTCTCGAAGCTATCCCGTGTCAGGCCACCCAGGAACAGACGTTGAAGTCTCAACCCTAGATGCATGGACCCTTACATCTCAGCGAAGTGGCATGGACGTTTGGTTCTCTCTGCTGACACATGATTCATGGTTTAAAGGGGCCTTTTCGATTCCTCAGACTAGCTCTGCGGCTTCAAAAATGGGCTGAGAAAGACGATAATCGTTCGATTTTCATCCCGAGATGCGACGACAGATCCTGAAATAATTCTCATCTGTCACAGCTGCTTGAACTAAATCCTGAAATCATGCTCCTCTTAAATCATACTTCAGCATTGGATTTGAATCTTGAACTAGTGAACTATCAAATTCATAGCGCCCGCAAGGAGGTTAGTTGCGTTGAGCTTAGAATCCGTCCACCTTTAGAAACAATGTTTTCATCGAGAAACAATTTGAGCTAGGACTATAATTGACTGACATTCTGAGATTACTTGCTATCTCAAATCAACCAAGTGGTCTTCCTTTGCGCACTCGCTTTTCCCATCTGACTAGCTCAACTTCAAGCACTTTCCTTCCTTCACCTAACTTCCCTTTTAGTCCATCTTCGTCTCTGTCATAAAACAGTTGCCACATCCCAGCTTCTTCACCTTCTTCCACTTTTACTGCAACAAATCCTTCCCATTGTTCCAAAGTCAATCTTTTATCTTGTCGTGTGCAATCAAACGGTCCAGTGATGTTTGGATGTGCATCCGCTTTGACTCCATATTTCACCTCATAGCTATCTTTGTCCACATATATCCAATTCAACATTGGAGCAACATCGGTGATTGTAGAGACGAGCCCCTCATACTCTGTATTTGGATAGGGCAAATAATACCCGGCAAAGGGGTGTAGTGACGCGTCGTGTGGATCTGTTTTTACGTACAACTAATTTTGTGAGTAGAATCATTCCGAACAGGAAGAAGCACTAACCTTGGAGTTTTTCAAAGCTATTTGACGATGATCTATCTCGAGGGTCTCTGGTGAGGAGTCAACACAGCTCACGATGAGATTGCATCTCCGAGCTCGATGTTCCTCTCGTCGATCCTTTTTTTGCCCTTGTGTGATTGACTCTTGGGATGCTAGGAGTGCAGGAGCTGTCAACAATGCAATCAGCAAAGAAGCCATAATCTTGAGATTTGATCCTGAAAGTTCGCGGAAGAGTATGTGACTATAGATCAACGATATTGAGAAATTGGAGTATCAATTAATAAAAATACTAAGTTCGCAGAAAAGATATGAATGTGGATGTAAAAAGGTCAATTATCGGATCTGCAGCCAGGGTTCACCTGTCTCGGCATATCTAGGGCAAATCCAGAAACAATACACAAACCCGCTAGGATATCATCAACTGATAATTTTCTCGCTTAGCCGCATACGTCTCAGAAATAAGACCACCCCCAGAAGGAACCCTGCCGCATAGTTCTCCTCAGGGTCTAGGCAGAGATCTATCGACGACCATCGAGCCATGTTGAAGGCCAGAATGGAGAACGAGAGCAACATCACCCCGGATTGTCTTCTCCAACATCGTACGTGGACCTGAGGAGCTCTGGCGGGTGATACTTGAGATGCCTGGAGTGTGTTTCGAATCACCGCTGATTTTTAAGGATTACCTAGTAGGGTTGATATCCTCACTTCCTATACATAGAAGTGCTAAAATTGCCTCTGGGAGAAAGATATAAAACGGTGCTGTCCGCGAGCTGAAAGAACAAGTCCCAACAGTCTCATTCTCTACAAGACAAGAAGCTCCAGGCGAGTTTTGACCTATTCATTCAGTTTCTTTTCGAATTCAAACGATTCTCGCCTCGTCCTAGTCTCGAACCTATCACGGCCACCATCGCTATTTCATCGGTTCAAATTAGCCACAGTCTCAAGATTTACCACTGAGAAACCAAGGTCTTTTGGTTATATTTCTTCATCAAACCTACCGAAACAAGTACTTTCAGAAACATCTTCCATCTATTCAAAATGTCTACCACGTAAGTTTTCTTCAATCATCCCATCAAAAATCATTAACCCCATTTCAGTACAGCATACGGCCAGACCGGCAATGCCGCTTACTCTCCATCTGAAGAGAGCAGCAAAGGGCGCCTGACCACAAATTTTCAGAACGCCGGTCTCCCCACATCCGATAGCCTGCGCGCCCCAGCCGGTATGTCGTTCAGCCATCTCCCTTCCACACCTGATTCTGTCTCAATTCCTCCATCGTGACTTCAACCGAGACAAAATGAAGCTAACTAAATCCATCAGGGGGCCTCCTCAAAGGTGCCACAGACGAGAATGGACAACTCAAAGGCGCCGCCCTGATGGTGGGAATCAAGCTCGATCTTGAAGCGGAGGTTCATCTCACGGCCAGGATAAGAGGTGATATCACCATCGGGCTGTATTAGTTGTTCTTTCTTGCAGCATCAAGAGAAGATCTTCACCCGCAATGTTCTCGGAGGAAATTGCCTGATTACTTAGAGACGGGCAAATAGAAAGGAGAGACTTGTGCATCGTTTCTTGTTTAAGCGTGCGTTGAAATTCTTAAAGGTTTCATCGGCACAAGAAAAGAAGAGCGGAAAGTAGAAGATGGATTTTCATATGTAGGGAACCGGGAAAGATTGGGCAGATAGACATTGAGAGGATGTTTCATGGCGCATGTAAGATCTAGCATGACCTCAATGGAACTGAGCTGGGCTCAAGTATCAATCCTATGATTGCTGGTATTCTCTGTGTGTTGATCAAAAGTGATTTTGAGATATTGAGTAGTTTCTTTTCTGCATAATATCGAAAAGATCTGTAAAGATGCTCGCAACATCGTGTTAACAAGAGGTTCCTCTTTTGAGAGCTGCCTAACTTTCTATTTTACTCCATATTCACTGCCCAACAAAGCAAGAAGCCGTATAATCATCACATTATTTCAGAGTTGACTCGCATATCACAGGAGCACGGCGAAACTGGTGAAGAAGCTAGTCAATATGTAAAATTATGTCAATTTTGCAGAGACGACGGGTCTATTCGTAGTTTCCTAGGGCCCAGTTGTATTGCACTATCATAGATGCAATGAGAATACCATAGTTTATCACCGCAAAATATCTCAATAGCCATTACTCATTTCTTTATCTCGCCAATGTACGCTTGCTGGTGCAAGCCATACTCAGGTCCACCTGCAGGTTAGAAAACGGAATTGATGGGTGGGTAAAAGGATGTTGATTCCTCAGAAGATAATCTGATGTGAAAACCCTCTTTTACGCACGCTTTCCCCAGCCGCTCCGTCCTCGTGTTCACAAGGTTCTCTTTCTTCTTCGCTTCATCTTCAATCACGTGATCCAGACAACCTCACCCAATCCGGCCTCCTCATGTTGGAGAAGCAAATTCCAAGGGGGAATTACATCTGCTTGTTTCAAGAGAAATATATATACCAAGTAAATCACGGTACCTCTGGCATGTTGGAAGTTTTTGCGGGCTACCTTGATGAACGGTCGGTTATTCATCTCATTTGATAGGATGCGA
The DNA here is from genome assembly GCA_003988855.1 of Arachnopeziza araneosa. NCBI lineage: Eukaryota > Fungi > Ascomycota > Leotiomycetes > Helotiales > Arachnopezizaceae > Arachnopeziza > Arachnopeziza araneosa. The sequence goes on from QYAI01000080.1 coordinate 123,645, forward strand.
ACCTATACTACCATCATACAAATTGTGGCTGCAGAATGAACATTAACGGTATGGAAATCACTCTTCACATAAGCAATGAATTGACTAACGCACCCACCCCCATTGGCTCTGTTGGTGTATCGGATTTGTTTAGCGAGAAGCAAATGTGTCACCTGAACAGAGTCATAACAAGAGCCTTGGGATATATTGATACCTAAACCAGCCTTGTACCTTCGTCTTCAACTTCTCGGAGCATATAATACCGGTTACTACTTCTCCTGTTATAGCCGTCCTGCTGAAGTTCCCGTGCCCTTTGAATTTTTCAAGTACTTTGAGAGCTGTGATATCTATTCAAAACAACACAATAGATGCAAAAAAGAAGACTGAGAACAAGAGAGCGATGAAGGAATGACTATTTGCAGTTGATACAGACTTCTTAGAGAACACTAGCAGGGAAGAAGTCTGGGTCAGCTGAAAGATCTGCTGGCAGCACAGCTTCAATGTCCGAAAATACTGTAGCTGTAAAAGTGCGAGAGGAACTCCTTGTATCCTAAATCATGCTACAGGTATAAAATGCAATAAATCCCCTATCCAATCTGTCAACGCTTACAGCAGTGAGAAAGATGTCGCTGGGTTATGCCACGAGCAACTCCAGACGCTCTTAGACACGCCTAAGCTTCTGAATGCTACCCGTCAATCAACCCATACCTTCTCCTTCAACCACTCTCCAATCTCCTTAATAACCTTTTCGTTCTTCTCCGCCGCATCTTTTACCGACACCTCATCCCCGAGAAGCATGGGCGGGGACCTGTCAAACCCATGCACCACATCGGGAACCAATAGCCATCGAACACCGCTCTTCTCATCCTCCTCCACAACCTCCCACGCAAACCTCTCATCATCCAGCTCCAACTCACCTACCTCTCCGATCTCCATCCTCCCGGTCTTGAAATCCATCTGAGGGACCTCTTTCCCCGCCAGGCCACACGCCATCCTCCACGCCTCGTGAGAATTCATATCCAACTCAACGGCGATCAGGAAGACCCAGTCTGGCAAGTCCTCCCTCTGCGCAAAGATCGGGCTCAGCAAGGGATCGCGCAAGTCATGACCGACGGGTATATAACTCCAATCGAAGAACTTTCCAGCTATAAGCAGCATGTCCTTGTTGGAATTCCGCTTCGGCGATAGCTTCTGTTTGTACTGGCGTTGCGTGGCTTTGAAATCTCGTGAGATGGTCCGGTCCAAACCCGGGTAGACGGGGATGACGGCGCGGAAACCAGGGAGGGAGAGGGAGGCAAAGGTGGCTTTCAAGGAGGGGAGGAGGGAGACGGCCAGGGCGAGATTCCCGCCTGCGCTGAAGCCGGCGATGGCGAGATGGTTTAGAGAGATGGGGAGAGTGGCGTCGGCAAGAGTGGCGGTTACCAGAGCTTCTAGATCATGGATGGCGGTGGGGAAGGGATGGAGAGGGGCTTTGGAATAGTTGAGTGCTATCACAAGGACGTGATGAGTGTCCGCAAATTGGCGGTTCCACTTCTCGTCATCTTGAGGGGCGCCAATCGTAAATCCCCCTCCATGCACGCTGTAGAGCGTTGGGAGTTTTGAGGTTGATAAGGTGGAGTTATAACGGGTGGGGATGAAGATGCTTCACACACTTAGTCTTGGTTTCATATCAGAGAGAAGAGAAAGTTGATACCTGATAGGGAGGTGAGGTCTCGCCTCATAACTCTTAGTGATATCAGGTCTGGTTTCGGATGGGAAGAGATATTGATTCCATCCGCGGACCAGATTCATAGTCCCAAAAGCGGCCACTGTCCCATAGGCCTGACCGCCGGTCTTCAGACGAGACAGTAGCGGTAACTGGGTTTGTACATCTTGGGGATGCGACATCTTGGATAGTTTTCAGTTATTGCTAAGAAATTATTAACTTCTTTGACATTATTTACTTCGTGAGACTAGTCGATCGTTGTTCGTTGGAAGCGAAGTGTATTGGAAATCCACACGGGATAACATTCATTCCGACTACACGGATGTGCTGAACATCGGATGACAAATACAACAATGAATCGTTAACTCTGTAGCCTATTCGAGATGATATGCGTATAATTGGAGCGGAAGTAGCTTACCCAAGAATCCTTTAATTATGCGTAGATTACATATACCTATCTACCAGGTAGGTATTTTCATAACAGCAGCTGGTGGGAGGGTCATGTGATCAAGTCCTGGTGTCCCTTCCGGTCTGAAACGAAGCTGGTTCACAATGGGATGAGCATGTAGATCGAACTTAGATTGAGTAGGTACAGCAGAATAATCAACGTCAAATCATTGGTATTCCCCGCCTAACCAGATAGGACCAATTGCACGCTACCAGCGCCAGAAATTCAATACATCCTTATGTACTTTATCATGCCGATATTCATCGCTTTCCAGCCATGTATGAAATCATCCGCGTTATTGTTGACTCACATTCCGACTCATAGGCTCACCACCCTCCTCTCTTACTCTGCCTACGCCATTCGTACTACCGTTCAGCTTTGGAACTGGCAGGTTTTGCTTTGACTCGGTTGGTATCCATCTCCGCTTAGTCTGACTCACAAGCTCCAGTGTCTCTCTTGTCTTGTCATCTAGATCAAGATTCTTGCCTAAACCATGAGTATCGTTGTACAGGCGTGCTTTTCTGATGTTTTCAACTTCGAAAGCTGCATCTTCAGCACTCAGACCAGCACAAGTAGGCGCAGATTCGGTTTTCGTGACGCTACGGGAAGCTTGACCTAGGCTGAGGAGAGGCGGAAGTTTGGGAACGTGACGAGTGAGAGTGTAGAGGCTGGTAAGGGAAAGCGAGGCTGCGTCGTCGAGGGCGTCGAGGCCAAAGTTATTCGCATAGGCACCCCGTGTACTGCGGGTTGCGTGCGAGTATTGACGCTCCATCATAGCGCCGCCAGGGGCTGGGGAGTCAACATCGTCGTTTTCGTTGGTTGCTTCAATCGCATTCGCTTTGCCATTGTCGGAGCTGGACGATGAGTTTCCGTTGATAGGAGAATCAAAGGTATTTGTTGTTGAGGAGTGGCGGAGTATATAGCCATGTGCTGCGAGAGCAGCGGCGTTGTAGGACATGGCCAATTCTTTCTCGGTGAAGAGTTTCTCAACGCTGTAGAGCGCAGATTCAATCTGCGAGTTCGTGAGAAGCTTCTTCTCTGCAAGCCATTCCTTGTCCCTAGGCGTGTTGGAGCCATTGATATTCTCAAAACGAGGTCTGGTTGGTGCAGGAGACTCATCACTCTCGTGAGCCTTGCGCTTTCGCTTGTTCGTCTCTGGGAATGTGGTAGGCTCTTCGAGATCGCGACCCCGTCTAGTTGTCCGCTTGCTGTGCATACCACCAGGGCTCGAGGGGTTTGCAAGACCGTATTGATTCGGGTGAAGGAGCATAGCCGTACCATCGCTTATATCCATTTCTTTATCCTTGTTGAGCCGGTTCTTCTTACTTGTAAGGCTATTGATCAGACGATCCCGAAGTGAGCTTGCCAGCGCTTTGTATTCATTGTCAGCCAACTTCTTTCTGTATACCTTTTCGGAATCGAGCTCCGCCATTTTGACCTCAGTATCTCTCTGTCAAATCGTTAGATATCTGCTGTCAAAACAAAATTGGAAAAACAACCAACCATCAGCGTTGCCAGATTTGCATCTCTATCCTCCGCTGCATCATTGCAAGCCTTTGCAAACTTCGCATAAACTCTACCAGACTGAGGGGGAGGCTCGGAAGAGAAGTGCTTCATCATGTTGTTCTGTATGCAATCCCGAACCAACCGGTCAATTTCCTCTGGATCATTTGTGAGCGACCCATCCTGATGGGGGTCAGCCGCGGTTATGAGGTTGATGTCGATCTGAAGAGTTTGAAGAGCAATGCGGTAGTAGGTGTCTCGATCCTTGGAAAAATCATCTCTTCTTTGCAGGTATCCTGTCTTGATTTGATCCCTCTTCTTGTCCTTCTTTGATAGTACTTGGGGTTGAGGAGCGGGCGAGTTCGAGTCTTGTCGTTGAAGCCTGCGAGAACCGCCCATGACGGACGCTGGCTGTGGGGAGGGACTCATTGCCATGATATTCTCCACTTGATAATTGAACTTTGTATAACAGAGCAAGTGAGATATGATTCGGCAATATCTAAAGAGGTTGATGGGCGTAGAACAGTGAATTGCTTTCTCGTAGTTTCGAAACAGGGTGTGTTGACTGAGGACGACTGGTGAGCTCAGATCGAAGCTTGGAGTGTGTATCAGAACTCCTGGTATTGCGCTAATTCGAGAAGCTTATCAAAGATCAAAAAGAGGTGGAGAGCACTACATCCGTGCAATGTATGGGCTGGTATGAGATGTTGACTGAAGACCAAGATTATTCCCACCTTTTCGGGGGCAGGTGCGATCGCTGGCGCATGACGCCCACCGCCCTGGCAGAATCTAGGACGGAAAAACTATTGTGCGAGAAGTCACGTGGTAGAACCACCTTTCAAGACCTTGGGAGCATCTTTTTCGTGAAGGGTAGGTTTTGAGCGGAAAAGCCATAGAGAAATTTCGAATACTACACATAGGAAGATAGATTCTGTGTTTTATGATAGCATGCTTTCGGAGGCAAAGAATTTTTGTGCTTTCGGTTAGCGGCGGTCTCAATTACATGGCGGAATCGGTCACCTAAGCAAGGGAATGGCCTCGAGGATCTATTATCTTATTTCCGTATTTGTGTAGCTATCTATCACTAATATTGCCTCGTGCAGTGTGCAATTGGAATAAAAGTCCGATTCGCCCAGATATAGTCATCAATTTCTGCGCCAAAATCCACAGCCCAGACCCAGCGCCATGCTCAAGGTAATGCTAAAGCTATTTACGTGTGCTTTCATTGTAAAAGAAAGTCGTTTAATCAACGATCGCTGGGTCCTGCGGGTTGTTGCGCAAAATCTCCAAATCCAGGAGGTACCTGCCATCCATGCTGAGCACATGCACGCTTGTAGGCCTCAATCGCCTCAAAGGTGCCATAATCACCAATTTGCTGCCTACCCTTGGACTCAAGACGAGCTGGTCTAGGTTCCAAATTCATGATTGCCATACGAACTTGAAGTAGGACACTTTCTATGGTCGATACGGAGCTCCAGCCCGTATTGGTGAGTAATTCCATACACATTGCTCCGCCGGCTGTAACATGTCCACCGCCTCCTTGTGTAAAGGGTAGGAATCGAGGGCGAATAACACGAACGAAGGGTGGAGAGAAGGGAAAGTCCTTCCCAAAGCGGATTTCAAGGACTATGCTACTAACACCAGCTTTCTTCATATCCTCAGCCAGAGGCAATGAAGCTTCAAAAGAATGGAGTTCCACAATCCATTGATAGAGATTGCTAATCAGCTTTTCATTAATGTACCACCCAAGTTCATGAAGAGGGGTCTTTTTTTGCACAGCCAAAATATCTTTGAGGGCTCTTGATAATGTCTTTGTTGCAACTGGAGTGGCGTATGATGGAGGTTCTAGCATTGGAAGAGCGGACTGATCAAGAGAGCCAGCAACAAAATCGGTTAGAGCCGTTGTCCTGCAAGTTTAAACTCAGTTTAGCACGGAATAACTACAATGCGAGATACTCAAGATAGACTTACAGCTTCGACTTCAATTGCTCTGTCTCGACAGGTCCGGAGTTTTCGCTGTCTGAAAAGAGGAACTCGATATCTGACAAACTCTCACAGTCACTCATAGCTGTTTCTGCAAGAGCAGAGACGGATGAGATTTGTTTGCGTCTCTTCTTGCTGGGCATTGGCTCTTGGACTTTAGTTTTGAAAGCTCTGGATATTGATACTGCGCACAGTGGAATTCCAAGCGGCTTGTTCAGAGTCGACGTTGCTGTTCGCTTTGGATCTTGCTCAACTTCAACCGTGGGGTCCGCTTTCCTTATTTGAATTAGCCCAAGTAGGTAAGGATTGACTACCGCTACTCACTGACTAGCATTTGATGGATTTGCTATTCCGCCTCCATAGGATGGATCTGCATTCGAAGTCGATACCAAAAGATATCTGCACTGAATCCAGTCGACATACTGAACAACAAGATAAGGAGTGCTGCTTTGAAACTGAGCCGGGCAGTTGACAATCTCGTTAACGCTCATTGCGTTACTAATTCTCAGTGAAGAACCATGCCAGTGAACCTATAAAACATGTTTAGTCCTACCTCAAATTGATCTCGAGATTATACTTACATTACTTGCTTGAGAGTAATGCACAGACGTAGATTGATCCTGAGCGTGATAGACACCGTTGCCATATGCTCTGCCATTTGCAATTTCTCCCCAATCAAGTCCGGAGCGTATAATGCTATGCCAGTTATGCATGGCACTGCCATGGAAAGCAAAGAGGGTTGGATATTTATGATCAATAAGACCCTTCATATCCTGCTCTCTCAATGCGTTAAGAAACCTTTGCTCCTTATCGGGAGATCCTTGTGCCAGCCGAAATTGGACCCAAGTTTCTGCCACATTCGAAAGCCTCTGATCAAGTCGGACTTTGGATAGCGTTTCATCAATCTCCTCTTGTCCCGGGCATCGATCAACTTGTACAATACATGAACGATTCGAGGCAATAATCCACCGAAGAATGCCCAAAGCTGCAGGCGAGACTCGCTCCTTCCAGGTTCTTAAACTAGGGGTGGATCGTTGACTCTGTTGAAGGAGGAATGAGCGTATTTCTTTGAGAGACGGCAATGTCTCAAGTAGCATGACAACTGTTTCGTCTTTTTCAATATCGGTCATATCGTCAAAGTTCTCCTTGTACACCACCAGTTTCCCAGACAATAGAACAGGAGGCGGTGGAGTCGTGGCAGGAGTCGTGGGGATTGCTGCCGAGTTTCCAGGTACGTTTGAATTAACCAGATCCCTATTTCGAGTCACAGGTAGTTCGGAAACTTTCACAACCGGAAATAGAGAGATATCTTCGACTCGATGATGCTCAGAAATTCGACCTTATTTATCAGCAAATATAAGAAATAATTCAAGTTGTTCATACCTGGAATCTCGAAGACCACCCAATCACCATTTCGAACAGGGCATAATTGGGAGCTTTGGCCAAAGATTATCTCATGGCGGTTAGGATCGAAAGTGATTTCTAAGAAAGACGTTGTAGATACAGGTGTGACATTGGTATTCGGTGCGGATCTGGAGTGGATGTGCCTATTGAAATGCTCCTGGGTAGTGAAGTTCAATACTGGAGGTACTGCAAGACTCATACCAATAGGACGAGATCGCAGTTTTCGGTACTGTGGGAAGTTAATCTACATACAGTTTCATTCATGAAGAGACTTACCACGGCTGCAGTATAACAGAAGCTGATTAAGAGGTCCACCACATAAGGCTGTGTTAAAATTTCATGCTCAACACTTGGTCCAAATCCCAAAGACATGTATTGATAAAGGCAAAGTGGTTTATCACAAACATATGGTTTGATAGCCCCAAACTTCTCTTCTGTCTCAATCAAGTCATGACAAACGAGACAAAAGTCCGTACATCGAACAAAATATCGTAAAGCAAATTGTGCTGCTAGGAGAGGAAAGGAGGCTGACTTAACATCGTGATCAGCAAGATGATCAGCAAGAACAGACTCAAAGAGAAGGTTGTCCAGTGGTGTAGACTCCTGGAGATAAGTTTCTGGAACTGTAGCACTGCTGTCTTCAATTCGTGATTGTTTATCGTTGTACCAACGTTTTGCTCCGTCCCAACCAAGCCCTAATGAACTCCGGATTTTCAATAGCGAGATGAACTGATCATTCATGAATTCATTGAGGGAGCTGCTGATAAAGAGGTTTGAGAAACCTGAAGTTTCGTCTTTATTTTGTTCCTCTGTGGTGGGATTGGCATCGTTTCCGGTATCTTTAGAGCCTTCTGTGAAAGCCGCAAGAGCTTCATCGAATGTTGGCTTATATTTTTTACATACCCCAATGCGAAATGCAATCTCAATGGACTTTGCCGGCTCGTCAACAAGAGCATCAAAAGTTTTGTAGCCATTCGAGTAACGAAACAGCAATACAAAGTATTGTTCAGGCTCAAGATCCCAGGCTTGGAGGGCTTCCTCTGATATTCCCAATTTCGAGACCCGGATAGAGAGGCTCAATAGACTGCTCACTGACTCGGCTTTCATACCACCTAGAACCCCAACACTAAAGCCTCCAAACTTGGCCGTGCGTAAGTCATGTCTGATTCGCTGATTTAACTTCTTGGCAGTCTCTGGACTGAGCGTTAAAGCAATCGAAGTAAACTTCCTGGACTGGCCATCATAAGTCTCAAAGCCGAGGTCACTGTCGTAAGGATCTTCAAACTCTTCCTCTTCCTCTTCTTCCACGTCCTCATCTTCCTCGTCTGCTTCATCCCCTTCTAATTCTTCTACCTCTGGCTCATCAATCATCTCCACATCAGAGTCGTCCAAGAGGAGGGGGTCATCACTAGAACCTGTAGCCAAAGCACCGGTCAATTTCTCTGAAATGGCTGTAGCAAGGTCCAACAGCTTCATAGCAAAGGAGGAATCCGAAACACGTTCAAGAGCAGCCGTTGCAGCTGGTGAGACATCAGAAGATTGCGTGAAAATCATAAATCGATGTCCAGTGGGGTAAGAGCTGGGATCTGGGAAAGTTAGTCAAGCGGAATGGGACCGGGGCGGGATACAGAGCTCTTCACATGACTACTAGTACCTAGTAGGACACATCAAGATAGTTTTAAAGAGATTCCACAGGAGTAGTCGTAGAGAGAGATTGAAGCTACATACCATCCAAAGCCAGGATGGTCATCTCAATGAGAGGACCAGAAGGGGGAAGAAAGCAAGCCACTACTTCATTGTCGTCGTCTCCTCTTGCAATCTTGGTAATGCCAGGGAACTTGGTTTTTATGACAGCGTCAAGATCAGCCATAAATTGCTTTCGAGGCATGATGACGGCGCTGTTTGCAAGTCTTGACCTGGGCTGCCTATTCAGGGTGGTCGAAATTGACGTTGCTCTGTTGTACTTCTAATCCAAGAACTAGTTCGCGTGCAGAAATGAGATCTGAGATTTCCAGGAAATGGAAGAGGCTAATGACAAAGGTATGGAAAGTTTCGAAGAGGTCACCAGGCTGAGCGAATGACTTGGGCCGCGGAGCCGTCGTTAATAGTCTGACGATCAGTGGATTATTGACGGGCGATCTAATGACTTCTTGTCGTGTAGAGAATGGAAAAGAACAAGAAAGACACAAAGAAGCTCGAGGTTCAGAGTTCAAGAATGAGTCTTGTCTCGAAAGCTGGGAGAGGACCTGTAGCTGAAGAAGGCAGCCTTGTGCTGTGCTAGGCAGACTTTGGGCTCGCCGAGCACCAAATAAACTCGGCCACAGGTCGCCCTACCACATAGAATGTATTAGCTTAACCGATGAGGTGAATTGGACGCTGCTGCTGCTGCTGCTGCTGCTGCTTACGACAACCCATTCAGACGCAGAGCTACAACAATCCCACGATGGAATTGGAAATCATGGTGAATAGGTCGAGCAGAAGGAGAGAGGTGACGGCCCTCCCAAAACCAGGCCCGAACCCCTGCATTCATTCTCTCCCCCTGTCGACAGCCCGAGGAAATCAGTGGCTGATTGCCCACCGTAAAAACCTCTGCTCAAAACCCAACGACAATATTCTCTGTATCACAAAAAGCCATGGCTTGGGATTCCAAGGCCGCGAGAAGGAGGCAGAACAGCAGTGTTACTTCTAGAGCTACCATTTCACGGAGTCGAGCCGTTTCCACCCTTACCATCGAACCCAAATCCGCCCACGTCTCTGATCCCACACTGCAGCCGTTTCTCGACCCCTCCTTCGACCCTGCAGACTTCCTCAATGCCACTCTTTCTACACTCCAGCCCTCAACCTCGCAGTCTACAAACGGCGGCATTCCTCTCGCCGAATTGACTACGCAGACCCAGGCCCTTCTTTCCCAACTCAGTGCGCATACAACCCGCTTAACGAGTACCCTCACACAACTCACCGATGAGATACTACGTAGTGGAAGTAGACTGGCATATGAGGTGGAAGTTTTGCGTGGAGAGACCCTAGGGCTGTCAGAAGCTCTCACAGAAGGCCTTCAAGATGACGTGGTGAAATTTGTGCCCGGGGGATTGGAACAAGATCTTGTGAAGAAGCAGCCTCCCCGAACTGCAGAAGCATCCAGCCACCGAAGACGTTCCTCGATTCTTACGCCAGTACCCAAAACCCCAGTCCGAGACGAAGCTCCGGTACTGGTCGAGCCTCAATATATACAGCAGCTACGAACCTTGACACTGGTCCGTTCACGCTTAGAGACAGTAATCAAAACATTTGGTGATGCCATGGCATGGACGTTCCCTCCATCCGAAGTCTCCGTCTCAAGCTCATTCCTTTCTGTCTCCGCACCAGAGCCAGGATCAGAGCAGCATAGTACAGAAGAAAGAGGGCAGCAGGTTTCAAAGAAGCTACGAGACGAAATTGCGGACCTGTTAATCGGTGAAGATCCTATCAACGGTATTGAGACTGCTGCAAAGAGGGTGGAAGAACTCAGAGAGTTGGCCATGGTGTGGAAAGGCACCGCGGAAGAGAAGGCTAGAGGAAAATTTGTAGAAAGTTTGGCTAAGATGGTCGAGGATAGACATAGAGATCTATTGCGAGAAGGAGAGCAAGATACCCGACTACGCTCACGAGTTGACACATTCCATGAAGAGGAAGATGTCGGTAGTGGAGATGGTAGATCCCTTGGAGGTTTTGGGTTCATCAGTCAGCTGCAAAAGCTGCGAGGAGCTTCTTAATGATTTATTTGACCGTAAGAAACAACCTTGGACAGTCAAAGATACTATGGAAGTAATCCCCATCTCTCTGCAAAACAAAAAACATACCGTAAGAATACTCCGAAGTTAGGTAAGAATGATTCAACTTTTTGTTGCCGAAATATTGCTTTCAGTCTCTCCGCAAATCCGTGATTTTTCCACATTCCTCGCCCCTTCCTCGTTCCATCTCTAACACTACCATTCTGTTTTTAAAATATATATTCATGAAACCAAAAATCAATCACACTGCCTTTTTTCTTTTTACGAATACTCCCGTCTCCTTACACACCAAGAAGCTGAGAGATTCGCTGAGTTTCAAGAAGCCTCTTGCGGTCCAAGATGGACTCTGGACTTGTTCCAGAGGATGGCGACCCAGCGCCACGAAAAGCTTCTCCCACTCGTGCTGCTGTAACCCATTTCATAGGAAAATTACGACGCCCAAACCGGTTTCGAAGCCGGCTATTGTTGATGGCTTTGATGGTCACTGGAATGCTTTGTCACGCGCTGGGAAAACTTCATACTGTAAGCACTTAGAACTCAAACATTCTCGAGCACGCATATGCTAACAACATATAGCTAAACCTTCAACAAGCAACTTTTTCAATTACCGAGTATACTTCAAGCCGCTTGACGAACATCATTGCACAATACCAAGGATTAGAAGACACAAGATGGGATGACGAGGTTAACGTCAATAATGGGAAAATCATCATGATAAAGCCGCAATTCCACCTTCTAATACCCACCAATGGATCAAGCGCAAAAGTTTGTAAGACATTGCTATCCGCTGCGGTTTTGAATTACCCGCCGCCCACTTTGATAGGCTATGGACAGCACGGGGAGAATATCGAGCCTGGAGCAGAGCTGATCAAGAACATTTTCAAGTTCCTGAATGGAAGAGAAGTACAAGACGAAGATTTGGTTCTCATTGTCGAAGAGGGTAAGGTACTTTGTACATCCATATCGTGCCATATCCCCTAAGCTAATCTACTAGACTCTTGGTTCCAGCTTCCTGCTGAAGCCATTATAAACCGCTTCATCCATGGTATGCGAGATTCAAGCAAAAGAGATCTCGCCAAATATGGCCGTGTGATGACCGATAATAGCTCGATACAAGCTACTTCACAACCAGCTTTATATACTTCCAAAATCCTGTTCGGGGCGGAGAAAGAATGTTCCAATGATGCCAGTGATCCGGCATATTACTCAATACCCGAATCTCCTTTACCTACAGATATATATGGTTCTGAAACGGATGTAAACCCGCAAGGAAAATACAACCGACCTCGATTTATGGGATCTTCAATGGTCATGGGAAGAGTAGCTGATTTGCGACCAATCTACCAACGTGCCTTGGAGTTTTTCGAAGACGAAAAGCTATTGAAATATGGCGGCCAATACATCTTCTCTAGAATTTTTGGAGAGCAAGAATATGCTCGCACACTCGATTTGGAATCAAAATTTAGTCAAAGTAGAAAATGGTGGCTAGATTTGGCTAGGTCATGGACTCGAGATCCTTCTACCATACACGTAAATATATCCCTTTCTAGAGATAAAAATTATGAATTTGGAATCGTACTCGATTACTTCAGCTCGATTTTCCAAGTCATGAATAACTCTGCAGATGATATCCTATTTCACACCTTCGATCACCCATCGTTCATTGCGTCACCGTCTCGAATAACTGCCGCGAAGTTTAAAAATCCTATCAGCCTTCCTCTCGATCTTGGCCTTTCACATCCTCCATATCACCAGAACAGAGTATCAACTCCTCATCCAAACCCGCCTTACACAATACTAGATGAAATGGGTGGAGCGGATGCCGGATGGCAAGATACACCACTTGCAACCAACGTCATTGTACCTGGGTCCTCTGTTCCGGTATCCCTCAACTTTCATGGTTCAGAAGATTTATCAAATAAGATGTGGCCCCGGATGTGGTATCATCGATATTCTCGAGCGCTCATGAGACAATATATTCGAAGTCCAGGTGGACCTATCGCCGCCATAGCAGCCGCCGAGGGAGGATATAGCTGGTGGGATCTACGAGGCGGGAAGGGAGGTGTATGGACAGACAATCGAGAGTGGTTTGAATGGAATGAGGTTTGTGGAGCCTTTGATGCGGAGAATTTTGGGGATGGAAAGGGGGAGTTTGGGAGAGAAGATGAAAGGTTCGGAGGGCAGAAGCCGGTCTACAATTCATTCGGGCAGTTGGTTAATGGAAAAGAAAATTTAGATTATGCGCCTGGATTAGGAATGGCAGAAAGCTTGGGGAGGCATTTAGTGCGGCCTGAAAAGAAGGTGGTTGAATTAGTCGAGGAGGAGAAGGTGATGGAGGAAGCAGCTCTTCAGGCAACGCCCGGAGCAAGTATGACTGTCTCGAAGAATGAGAAAATTGAAATATCGCCTCCTCGAAGCTTCCAGGGAGAATCCAAGGGGAATACTCAGAAGAATCTCGGTCAAAGCCTAGAGCATGAGAAAATTTTGACTGAAGAGAAAGCAGCAACCTCATTTCTTTGAGTAAAATTGTTGATCTGAGCGGAGAAGAATCCAAGAAGTCGCAAAAGTCCTCGCGGGATAACGACCCGGAAAATGGCGGAGGAAGATGAAAGAGGAAGGAAGTTAGATTTCTTTGGGTTGAATAGGTATCACCACATTGTTAAGTGAAGGAAATTGGTCTTAGATCAAAGCGGTCAAGAGTTGATTGCATGTTTAAACGGGGTTTTGCTGTTTGATTTCTAAAGCAGTGGAGCAACAAAAAATCTTTGAACCAGTGAATGAATCCGTCTAGAATATATGGTTTCCCTAAGAGCAAGATGGTATAAAAGATAGTATCATTCAGCTTAAAAGGCCCTCAAGTTGAAACGCACTCTTGTCGACTGAAGAAGATCCCATGGGTACTGGGAAATCATTTCAAAACAATTTCTCAGGGTGAGTCTTCTTCACAAAATTTGATGGCATTCGCTTAAAATATAATGGTAGGCTTATAAGCGAATTCATGGTCCTGCTACACTGACGTTCCAATCCTCTTGGGCAAAAGAATATGCCAATAGAGTTGGGAAGGCTCCCTATCTCCCTCCAGCTCTGACAAACCGATGGTAGGTTAGCTCTAAAATGAAACGTAAGAATCGTTACCTGATAAAATAATCTAAAAGCCTCACGTGAAAACTATCACCGAGGAACAGACCCAAGAGGCATTTGAAGAGGTTGCTGCTTATAAAAAGTGGTTTATCGCTAAATAAGTTACCTATCTACCGGTGACGGTATCGCATCAACAGCGATAATGGTGGATAGATGGACGTAGTGGCTGAAATATCGTGATACACTAAGGGAGTACGGGTGTCTATCCTGGTTGATCACTTGCTTTGCTGGATCTTCTAACAAGTAAACCAAACCTCCCAATGCTGAGAAAGAGGAGTTCAGCCCGAGTTTTGCGGGTCTTCCCGAAGTCGTCACGTGTAGTAAGTCCATGGAGACTTCTTCATTTTTGGATCATCCCTGACACAATCTCCACAGTCGGGCAATCCAAGTATGACTCAAAAGTTTCCCAGACACCGGAGTATGCACCTGTGGCTGCATCTCTAATTGGAGCTCCTGGTATACCGACGGATTTTTTGGGGGGATCGAGTGATTACTGACTCATACGCAGGCTCCGAACACATGCTACTAAAATTTGCAGAGGAGTTCTTGAAATTTGCCGGTATCCCAGGCAAGGTTATGGCAGGCAAAACCGCCTTTCCTGCTAAAGAGCATCGTTTACCAAGTGACTGGCATTTGTAACGTCTTGACGGCGGGATATACAACTCGAAGTTTGTTGACCTATGGGAAATTGAATTGAGAATGGATCCTGTATCTTCGAGACCACACTTCAGATATATCATTTCAAAGGGAAATATACTTGGAAAGGGGGTGAACTGTTGCGAATTATTTCTCGGCCAATAGTCTCCATCTGAAGTTTCTCGGTGCAAATCCAACTACTTATTTTTTAAATAAAAAAATTGATAAAAAACTGCTGCAACTTAAATAAATTTATATTTTTCAAGATAAATAGTTTGTATAGTATAAGTGTTGCAGAAGCAGCGCACCTGAACTAGCAATACAGAAATAATAGGACAAGGTAGTGCAGCCGATAAGGCTGGTTGTAAAGAAATCAGACGTTGCTAGAAATCAGAGCTTAAAGAAAGACATGCATGTTACGCCACAATACTCTGATTGAATCCAGCACCATATATTCAGTCCTTAAATACTCTTCTGAAATATACATCTGTCGTAGAAGCTTAATGAGTCGCCTAAGCGGAAACGTGATGAACGGTATTCAAATGATGGGTCAGGTGATCTTGCCGATCGAAACCGCGAGTTGAAAATCTACAATTGACGAATCGACAATGAAACCTCCTGGTCGGGAGATGTTTGCGTTGATGCCTTTCCATTTCGGCTTTGCGCTTGTAGGATTTTGGGCAACCCTCCTCAGGGCAAGGGACTCTGGCTGTGGCACTATGAAGCTTAGGATTGAGTTGGGCTTTTGGTTTCATCGGAATCACTTACGGGTTTGGTGACGGACTTGAGGTTAAGATCGAGTTGGGAGACGAGGTGGGTGGAGCTGAATTCGAGGTATAATCTTCATAAAATGGCCTGTTGATTCGCGTTATTAATTGTCGTGTCGTGGAGAAAATAAAACAATTACTAACTGTTGGGTAGTATTGAGATGCAAAGCTTGCGTTTGAATTGGATTGCTACCAAAACCAGAGCTTAACAACAGATTAGCTAAGACAGCCACCGGTAAGGAGCCATGTCTTACAAAGTTGAAAAATCTGATATTGAATTGGTGTTCATGTTCACATTTCTAGAATCAGAGACTCCGCCAAGGGAGACCTCAGAAAACGTATTTTCAGCACGACCAAAACCTCCATCTCCCCAAATTGAGGAGGTGAGATTAGATGCTGTGTTGTTAGATAACATGGAAGTCGACTCAGTGCTGTCGAAAGTAGATCCGTACGACTGAATCGACTGGTCTGATTGACTGACCCTATGTCTAGAGACAAAATGTGGTTTTAATGTGACATTAGAGCGTGGAGGAATATCTCGTTGGCGGTCTACTTCGAATATGAGTACGATATTGAATAGTACGAGAGTGAATCCAAGAATGAAATACGCACCGCCCATTCCTACTGCTCCAAGGCTAGGTTTTTCCTGCTGTGACATAGCAATTGGTGCTAAATGCTGTGTTCCAGAATTTTCGCCATTTTGGCAACCACATGGCAAGAATGAAACCTCAATAATAAATCTACATCTGTTAGCTTATATGTAGTACGAGATAGGCATGCAGTCCTTAAGATCCAACATCTAGAGAAATGAGAATGACTTTACCCTTTGGAAGAAGTACAACTGGTGGCACAGCAATTTGGAACCCGGATAAGAGGCAATTGCACTTTGTTCATAATTTTGAAAGAGATTTCATGCAAGAAACAATGAAGAGAGGGTATGTGAGGAATGCGAGGGTGTGGAGGGTAGGGACGTGCGTGAAGAGACGAGTTGTGACAACAGAGACGTAGGAGTATGGAACAAAAGACGCATATTTTTGCGAGCTTGAGCGTTTGGAGAAAACCTCTAGACTTCGAAATGCCAGTTTCTCTCGTTGCGAGTCTATGAGGACGAAGTAGGTGTCGGTTCGAGGAGATATCAGGGTGGCATGGCGGAAAATGAATCGCGATGAACAGATATATAAGTTGACATTTGCGGTTCAATGTGTACCACCACTTCCAGTGACCTTTCTTCAATGCGCGGCAACTTGCCAATAGGGTCGGCCCGTGGCGTCGACAGTTTTGGGTACAAAACTTTTATGCAAGGTGCTCGGCAACCCAGGGCCTATCATTGGGCAACGCCTCATCTTCCCCATTGGGCACAATTGGCACTGAAAGGGCGGGCGAATCGGAAATATTATAAAAAAAGGACTGAATGGAATATAACACGAGGCTGGTTAATCAATGGATGAGACACCTGCGTCGCCCTGCTTGGGTAGAGTAGCGGTGTGTTGCAGCCTTACATAATGAGGCTGATATGAAGCATTGGACTGTGATCGAGATATCTGATGCAGTAATTGAACCTGGGAGGACCCAAAGTCCAGGGCGATGAGTCTCTGGACATCAACTACACTGAAATTGACTAAGAAGAAGCCACTTTCAAGAAAGCTGACGAAAATACAGTGCCTTTCGATGTACGGATGTGATGAGAGAGCGTAGACTGACGTGGGGTGTGTTTGATGGTGTCCAGCAACGGGTATGTCTCAATTCCAGAAGCCTGAAAAGGCGTAACTTTTGATAGTTCTCCTGCAGTGAAGTGGAAGCTGGTCACCCCGACACCAGATCAGCTCTTGATCAAGGACAATGCAGCTCCGAGTAGAAGCGATTGAAGCAGGGAACACGACACTAGTGAGACATTCTGAGAGCCCAATGCTCAAAATGATAACAAATGCGGACATTAACGATTGGCGGCGTTTGATGTTGTGAAGACAAAGTGAAGGGAGCTGTAAACTGGAGAAAACGGCGCCGAATATCGTCATGAAGGCTTTTCACGTGATAACCTTAACCCACCCTTCGTATCTAAGATAGGTAGATACCAACTTCAACATATTGTCCCATACGCTCATAGTCTTGCCTCAAGACACAAAATTTCCCATTGGCATACATACTTGACATCGAGTCATGAAAAATATTTCTCCATGTTGGCCTCACATCTCTCGGCTGTGGTTGTGGCTTAGCCAACTCCGCCCTGCACCATTGCCTCTAAGCCTCCAAGCCTCCAAGTGATGGTGTCTCGCGCCTTATCAAAAATCAGCATATAGCGATAGACTAGTGCACAATTCGTCAGCTAGATTTGATTATCAAAAGTTCGAAATGTCGTTTGGAACCTCAGTTGGCGATATTATTTCCTTGATCCAGCTTGCGCATCGCAGCTACCGGAACTGTAAAGATGCTGGTGGGGAGTACCTCGAAATCGCACGCGAGGTTCGAAGCCTTCACAGCGTTCTGAAATCTGTTCGTGCGGAAGCAGAGAATCCGGATTCTTTGGTCTTCGATAGGGAGAACTTGTCTGAGTTTGTGAGCATATCAGATGGCTGCAAAGCGGTATTGGAAAGTATCGAGAAACTCCTCGCAAAGTACGATGCTCTTGCAGACAACGGAACAGAGAAAAAGAAGGCGAAGAAATTATGGCACCGGATGCGCTTTGGGGCAGAGCTTGATGAACTTGGGAAGTACCGGTGGAAAATCATCATGTACACTTCGCAACTGGCCGTGTTTCTGGATGCCATCCACCTGAAATCCTCTCATCGGTTAGAAAACAAGCTGGAGTCTAGCTTCAACAAAGTCATGGATCGTTTGGACGGGTTCGAAGATATGCGTAAAGCAGTCCTACTCATCGCCACCAAAGCCCGTGCCTCAGAGCGATATACTTCTGTGGCTTCCATAGGCTCAGTGTTATCACTCTCAACATATCCAGACGACGATCGTGAAGTTTGGAAACAGTTCCGATCAGAGCTCGTTGCACTCGGATTCCGGAGCGACTGTTTGGAAAGGCATAGGGAAGTTTTGAAGGCCTATATGATGCGACTAAACACGACTGGGGTCTTGGATGAAGCCGTGGCTCAGGAGGCGAGATCGGCCGAGCCGTGGTGCTCAAATTTGTTCTTCCGCTTAACTTTTACTGATCTCGCCAAAGTTGAAGCGGCAAGTGAGGAATTAGTGTCCGACGAAAACTTGAATTTTGATGGGACGCCTGCTCTGGGTCCTGAAAATCAAGAAGACAAATTAGCTGAGCCGAAACTGGGAAACGCGCCAATTGTCACGGGGGATATTACAGACTCCTCAAATATGATCACAGAGTCGCCCACACAAGTTCTCACGCCACCAATTTTATCAAGAAAGCGAGTTGCTCGAAGACAAGAACAAATAGTCGATGAACAGCTAGATGCGTCAACCAGAGACACTTGGGGACAAGGTCTAACATCCACGGGAGCGAGATCAACTTCTCTTCCAGCAGGACAGGAAGCAAAATCAAGTACGCCTGTTCAAATACCTGGAGAAGAGAATTCAGCTTCTTCTAATGGAAGATTAGGTGGGACTCGAAGCACGCCATATCAAGCGGTTCGAGGGGAAAAGTTGGACCTTTCTCATGGTATCGATCCTGGAAGAATCCAATATCCACAGCAGCATTCGCAACCTCAGATCATCATAACCAGAAGCGAAGATAAAGTTGAAGTTTCCGATGTCAATTCTGAGTCTAGAGACTCTGCGGATGCCCAATATGACTCTAGCCATGATGGATCGGACAGCACAGGAAACTCTGAACCAAGGTCTCCACATCCATATGCTGAGTCTTATTACTCTGATACCTCATTGGGATCCAATGAGTCCATAGTTAAGAGCGTCGACACCAAATCTCCAAAGTCTATTTTGAATCACTCTCAAACAAAAGCTGGTCAACCCCGGCCATCAAGCCGGTCTGGTCTTGAATCTGTATCAAATCCCACCAATATTATCTTTGAGAACATCTCAACCCCTAAAGGTGTTCCAACCCGTTCACGAAGCCGTGTGCCTAATGGTCATTCTCGCGCCCGTATTTCTACGAGGCAGTATTACCATGACAGCGATCGGACTAAAAGTCCAAACAAATCCGAAGCGCGAGATCGAGGCCGAGAAAGTAACCAACCATCGGAAATTTTTCAACAGGCTGTCAAAGCTGCTTTGATAGCCGGCGCCACAGAAGCATTTCGAAATAGAAACGAGTCAGGAGGGTGGATGGGAGACAAGGGTAAGCGCGTTCTTACTGCTGCGATTGGAGCTGGACTATGATGATGTAGTGTAGCATATACCGATGCAGAGGGTAGGCTCTGCGGGTCCATAATTGGTTCTCTTTGTTATGAAGATGATTCGAGATGCAAGTTGAGAGTGGCCATGTAAAGAGAAGTAGCCGGCGCTGTATTTACTAGATTATTCTACAAGAACATTTGATTTTGAACTGAGAGCAAATTGCGGAAGAGTGTGAGCACGTCTTAGACAATTGTGAAGCTCAAAATTAAAGCACACTAGAACAGACAACGAAAGTAGACCCAAGAGTGTTCTTGTAGGAAAGGCGGGATAGTAGATATCGTAAGGGAAGCGTAACGAGGTAGTAGAAGAAAAAGCTGGTGGTATTTTAAAGGTTCAAGAACGTTTACATGACAGTAGTCCTGACCAGGTAGGTATTCTTCTAACTTCGATGTTTATTTGGGAATGAAGAGGTCAAAATGAGGCGTTCGGTTAGGCTCCCTCCAACGGCATCAGGAGACACACCTTCGCCTAAAGCTTAAGTAAGCAAGCCCTGACTCACCACCACCACAACTCAGTCTGGCAAACCCCACCATCCATCAACCAACCGATCAATCAACAGACATCTGCATCATGTTACACAAACGTCCAAATACGACGTTGCAACCTCAGCTCTCGCGTTTCGGGCGCTGTCCGCAGGGGAACACCCATCTGCAAATGCTGCAGTCAGCAAGCTACCAATTTGAGCCGTCCAATAAAGCACAGCTCTGATCCTCCGAGACGGAGCAATGTACAAGAACAGTAATGGTTTGAATACTTCTTCTCCGAAGACAACCCCTCCGCTCTGTTATATTTAGTGTTGGTCGAGCAGGCTTCGAACATGCGTTGCATCTCTTATTTTGCAGTGGTCTTATCAAATTTGACTTTTGGACCTTGCGACTTCTCTTCTTCTTTCCTTCCTTTTGGCTACGAGCTTTCCGATATCCGCACTGCTTGATATCCAAGCGCCAGAAGCTTAGCAGAATCTTTCTCCTCCCTGAGAAGTGCGCGGAATTACTTGTTCATTTATCAGGACTTTTTCTGTTCGAACTTTGTT
The DNA here is from genome assembly GCA_003988855.1 of Arachnopeziza araneosa. Taxonomy (NCBI): domain Eukaryota; kingdom Fungi; phylum Ascomycota; class Leotiomycetes; order Helotiales; family Arachnopezizaceae; genus Arachnopeziza; species Arachnopeziza araneosa. The sequence goes on from QYAI01000080.1 coordinate 144,337, forward strand.
GTTCTCCCTTGACTTGATTTCACCAACTCCATCGACTTTACGTGATACGAAGGGACGGTGATTTGCACCTGCAGAGTCCGAATTAAAGACGGCCCGAACCGTTGTTGTCCGTTACGGCCCAACGGCTTGTTCTGTAGGCCTTACTGAGCTTCATTTGCTCTGCGAAAAGCCCTCTTGGTGCGATCCATACGCTGTCCCGCTGAGATTCGCTTTCTGACTTTAAGAAGTGCCGCTCCTTCCAATACAAGCCATGACACCCTACCTTCCTCAGAGGCTCCTCCACAATGTCAGTGGGAAATTTATTGTCATCGACCCCCGCTCCCAAGGAGTGGAACAGTTCGATATACTTTCCTACAGATGGGGTGACGAAGTGGAACCATACAGTTGTGGAATAGAAGGCGTAAACTGGAATATAACATTATCTCAACAGAAGTTGGATGACATCAAAAGGTTGATGGTTAGCGCTAGCATCCAGTACTTATGGGTGGACAGCGTGTGCATGAACCAAGGTGACGACCAGGAGAAGGCTGTTGAGATAGCCAAAATGTACGAGTACTACAAAAACGCGGGTACGTGCTATATCCTGATGGACATGGCCCATGTGTGGAGTCCAGAGGAACTTATACAGGACTTTGGGTTCCTTGATCACATATTATCTCATATGAAAGGAACGACACTTGTTTCGGAGGCCTTGACACTGACACCGAACTTGCGTCAACGTTTGGCAGACTGGGAGGATAAAGAGTGGACCTTCGACGTGAGCAAGTCAACTGTGAGATCTGCTGCAATTGATATGGGGGTGATTAACGTAAGATCCTTGGGTTCCGCTATACTTCTCTTCATTTTATTTGAATAATCGTCTCAAATGATGTATTTTAAATACAAGTGTGGATGGTTATATTCATCTTGTTCTATTACTGAAGCATGTTTAACTGAAGAATGCTAACTTGTGGCTCTTAGTGTTACTCAACGTGCATCAAACACATCAGGTCGCTCTTTGACAACCTGTACTTCTCTAGAGTCTGGACGTTCCAGGAAATGATACTCGGAAAGAACATAACCATGTGGGGTGTGGACCCCAATGACATAGCTTGTATAGGACAGCTCCATACTTGGATGGACTTAGCCACTGACTCAAAGGACAAGGCTTGCAAGTTACAAACTTGGATCGAGAACTCTCGAGTTGTGAAAAACAGCGCAGTTAAGGTGATCTTGACGATAATACAGGATGATAATTTACTTCTCAACAGCTTGCAGACACAGGTCAGAGGCATTAGCAGCGCGAGCACAGATATCATCAACGGAGGTAATTTCTGGTGGTACGAAAACTTGAAAGGGATAAGTAACATATTCTCGGCGATTTCCATAATCCCGCGGAAGTGTCATCAAACTGCAGACATCTTCAGAGGGCTATTAGGCATCTTCAATGGGCTTTTTACCGCAGAAGAGATAGAAACTAAGATGTCTGGAGGCGATATAGAAAAGATCTCGTTTAATTTCTTCAAGCAGTTGTCTACCAAGACAGGTTTTGCGTGGACTAAGCTTGCAGTCAGTAGTAAGGATAGAGGAGAGTGGGACTGGATACCCGTGGTAGAAAACCATGGTGGAATCATGACGACAGACATCTTCGCTGGAGTGATCAACCTCGGGCTAATGAAAAAAGGAGAGAAGGGCCAAGTAAAAGCGACAGCAATAACCAGCATTATTGGAACTCCAAGAAACTACATGAAGATTGTTCTCAAGCGGGAGAAGCGAGGTTTTCACTTCGTCTTCAAGGGTTGCAACTGCGGAAAGAAAGTCAAAACCGGTATGTTCAGCAAAGAGGCGATCGAGACTTTCGAGAGACCCCGAGACATAGTCAAGGATGAGACAGGCCGAATGCTAGTGCAATGCGCGACAGTTTTGGCAAGCGTTTTGGACCCCGGTTGCAATATTGTCGAGTACAGGAGGAGGGTCCTCAGCAAATTGCAGCCAAACTGGAATTACAGCGACCCGAATGCAAAACCTCCAGGTTGGATCAACAGATGCGTGAGCGGCACACCCTGGGAAAATCCTAGTCCTCAACACATCAGGGCGCATAACATGTCAATGAACTACAACATGGTAGATATAACGGGTTGTGGATCACGTCTCGCAAATGAGAGCACGGCAAGCATTACGTGTGAAGTTCAAGTTAATTGTGGGTGTACAATAACTGCGCCCTTTGCGTTGATATTTGAAGCCATCACCGCAATGGAGGGCAGTTTTCTCGGCGATACTGCTGCATATCTAGATGAAGACAGCAGGATAGTTTTGCAAGATGGATTGGGGTTGGTACAAATTGGCGAAGGCCGAAAGACGTACAACCTCGTGGCGTTTGGAGGTGAGGTCAACGCGCAGAAATCTTATGCTTCCAGTTGCCGCAGCACGAAACTCGAAAGGGCCGTAGTCCCCAGATTACCGTGGCCTAGCGGGAGGGCACTGGTGAGAGAGGAATTCACCCATGCCATGATGAGGGACTATGGCTACGTGGAGACAGGCGGTTCGGGCAATCTACTCATCTGCAGAAACCATGTCCTGGACCAGTACAAAATTGTGGGTGTCTGCATCGACGAATCCTTCCCGAACAAGAAAGGGAGACAGAATGTTACCATCAAGTAATCCATAGCTCTGCGATGATTGAGCGGCCTGGTTCTTCGTTGTTGATATTTAATGTAATATGTTTTAGTTGGGATGCCAGAATATCGTATGGTAGTGAGCAGGTCGGGATGAGAGCGATGAAGTCGTTGATGATAGCAGCAAATATCAAATCGTATCCATCTCCCCTGAATCCATTTAAGATGCTTGCTTTATTACCTTTCTGGTGGTGTTACACTTCCTCCCCAGTCGCTGGGCTGGCGGGCGGATGTTGCTGGATGGTGTGGCTCGGGAAAGTAGGAGGAGGGAAGGCCAGTTTATATAGTAGGAGTGGGCATATTGGCGTAGGGTAAGAAAGGCTTGTTTAACATTATGAGAGGGTGACAGGATGCTTGCTGTATTTATTTCAAAAGATGGGGTTGGTCTCCCGCTAACATCGCTTTGAATTTGGCGAGGTTTTAGTGGAGGAGTTGAGAGAGGAATATAACGTCTGGACACTAGAGTCATACAGAGTAAGATTGAAAGAAGCAGATTCTACAAGAAATAAAAATATGAATAAATTAAGTGCAATTGCTATGCTACTACTCCATATTCCCACTCAACCAATGCTAATCGTCAAAACACCGTTCTGGATAATCATAAATACAATCATGGACCAAACACCAAAGCCCGAACCTCAATACTTTCTCGACCAACAGCGCCTTCTGGCGTCCTGGGATCCGTGAAAGCAGTATGAGGGACTCGTCCACCTTGAACTTTCGATCCTGGCTTATGGGCCTCGCTATCAAAGCACTCCAAGAAGAGTCTCTCATCATTTCTCATCCCCGAGAGATAATGCCATTTCTGACTGTCACTATATCTAATACCAGCCGTCTCACCAGTACGATCTGGATATCTGTGCTCGATTGGTATCAAATCCTCATCTTTTAGCGTTGCTGAGCTAGCAAAACCCAGAGGCGTCGCCTGTACAGGCCCATTGAGAGGACGCCAGATGTTGATGATTCGGTAACGGCCTTGCAGGAGCTTTTCAGCTTCCTCGGGCAGGTGGTTGTTGACTCGCTGAGTCGCAGACTTCTTGGTTTGATCGATATGAACTCGTGTTACCGGTGCTCTTGGGGCATTGGGACTCGAGCGGCGGATGGTATGATCGAAGATGAACACTTTGTTGGTTCCTTCTACATGGTCCAGAATCAATTTCTCAACCTCGGGGTAGTAGTTCTTCTTGATTGATTCGTCGTCAACAAATTCCTTCTCAGCAGATTCGGGAAGGTTCGAAACAACTTGGAAAGCGTCTTTGTCCAGAAAATATTCCGACTCGTGGCCCCGGATATCTTTGATAGGCACTTGGACATTGAAATCTCCAAAGTTACGCCAAGGACTACCTTCGGGGGGCTGCTCAACAAAGTTGAAAGGCTTCGAGCCATCTTCTGGTGGGCGGAAATAGTTCAAGGTAACTGTTGTATCGCCACGAGGAATGTACTTGCTAGAGACTTGTTGACTCGATTCGACATGAGCTGATTGGGAAAGATTATGTGCCGCAGTAGGCTGGAGAGGTGCTATTGTTGCCATTGTGATATGTCTTGTCGTCCTGATGATTGGAGCAGATATCGACAGTGGGCGTATCGAATTGGATATTGCTCTTTTGATCGTTTTGAAGTTGTGCTTGATAGATGTGATGACAGACAGGACAATAGGATGAAATTCTTTGTTCTGGAAGGTGTATCAAATAGGCCTAGACAATAGTGCTGTGGTGCTGTGGTGCTGTGGTTAGCATGGAAGTCAGCGATTGATAGCATATATATACATCCCCGCCGTGGTTCTGCGTCTGGGTTTGTAATCCGGCACGTCATTGGAGGATTATGAATCCAGCAACGATTACACATCTTTCCGAGGAACACCGTCGGTAATAGCTAGACGATGTGCAGAGGAAAAAAGGAGATTCGTCGTGTTTTTCGGCAATAGGTAGCACGCAAGAGGGAGGTCCCTGATCATTTGACGCCCTGCAGTTGAAGAGTGGCAAAAAAGGTGGGGGAAGAATTGTCGCAGCAATGACCTTGGAATAAATATCCTTGCCCGCTACTCACGTGAACAGGCGCTCTCTCGAGCGGCTGCATTGCTGACTAAGACTGTAAATGTAAACAACCCATCAACATTTATGAAACCTTTCATATCTCATAATTGACCACAACACAGCTTCTGACGCCGATTGATATCTCGGGTCTCAAAACATTACTCGAGAACGCGTCGAGCTATCTTAACATTCCATGCTACAACAGCCAATATGATGTCCTCACCAGATCCATTGAACGACTCTCTCACTTTCCAATCCCCTCCAAAACCACGCCGCTCTTCACGCGCTCTACAGAGTCTCCCTCATCAAAGAAATTCCCCGAAAAAGCAAACCTTCCAACTCGATGTCGGAAACCAACTTTCGCCCCAAAAGCTACGTGTCACGGTAGAGGCAGAGGGATCAGATATCGAGAACGATTGTGCTGCGCCTTCGTCACCAACGCGTAGGACCGCAAATCGCCGGAGAGAACGGATAACGACAACCACCATACCCGTAAAGGGCCTTTCGGATTCCGAAGAAACGCAACCTATCTCTCCTAAGAAGGGCAGAGGTCGACCACGAAAGTCCGGAACTCCAATAGTTTCAAATAAAAATCCACGAGCAGGTACGCCTACTCAAACGAATAATGGACGAAGGAAGCCTATAGGAAGTTTGATAGACGGCGACGATCAAGATGATATCAATTTTCAAATAGGCGAAGGAGTGGAGATTGGTAGGGGCAAAGGAAGGTCTCGATCCCGATCAACGAAAGGAGCATCACGAAAGTCTACGCCTGCTGCAAAGCGAACCGATTTACCAGATCAATTGGCTTCGAGCGTCACGACCAAGAAAGGTAAAGGTCGGAAGAAGCGCGTGCTTCTTACAGAAGTCTTAGAAACAGAGGACAGGTTTGAATCAGAACCTTTGGGGGAAGATATTCAACCAGACTTGGAAGAAGTGTTCGACCAAGGCGAAACGAGCCTTCATTGTTCTCCATCGACGTATCCTAACATTCAAACCACGACTAGCGCGGGAGAAGATCATCCAGACATATTGCTTGCCCGTTTTGATCCAGAGGATGAAACACCTCGCAGAACTGGATGGTCAAGTCCGATAATTCTATCGACACAGCAGCCTCCGAGTTCAAGATCGAGGAGTAATGTGTACCCATCTCCATTAGTGTCTCCGGATAAGGCAGCCTTCTCGCAAACCGAAGATCTCCCGTCCGACCGAGCCTCGCAATTTGAATCTCCTGAGCCCGTGTCAAGAGACCTGGAGAATAATGATGATAGGGATGAGAATGAAGCCGACGAAGTTGATGAAATACCGGAGTTCGACACTATTCTTGAGAGTGAAGGTTTCAGTATGATATCTGTAGATTCAGTACCATCTCTACGAGAACATCTTAGCAGCCCAGCAAATTTGTCTGAGAAGGAGCCGATCAAAAATGCCAAAAAGGGACACTTAGGACTTCCGCAGAATGACTACGAAGATTCCTTTTCAGCTGTTCCCGAGGATATTCTCTTAGCAGCTACACCGGCTCGAAAGCCCCAATCAGATCTTCATTCTGCACAGCAAATTCGGGTAGATGAACCTTCTCCAAACGTACCTCCCAAATTGTTGATTGGAACAACTCTCATAAAGAAGACGCTTGCAGCAAAACTTTTGTCGAGGCAAAGCTCCCGACAGTCCCTGGTAGACAACTCATTTTCGAGCATTGACCAGGAGATTTTAGAAGCGGCAACCCCCGCAAAGTCATGTCTAAATAAGAGAGTTTCAATTCAGGATCTACAAAATGAATATGAGGACTCATTCTCAGCAGTATCCAGCGCAGTTCTAGAAGCTGCAACACCAGCTGCCGCGCCAGCTGCAAGGCCTTCACAAGATGGGCCGATCCTCCCAAGTCAGCAACGGATTGTCTCTCACTCGATGGGCTCATCACCAAGCAGGCTCCCAACCCCAGATGAGACTCCTTCGCCAAGTGAAGAAGATTCTCATGCAGGGAAAGTTCAGCCTACGCACGAAGAGCAACCCACAACTCAGCCTTTAGGAAATGACTCATCCTTTGTAAATTCTCAGCTGCAATCCTCACCACCACCAATAGCACCACCTAGATTTACCTACACTGCTCATATTCGACAACATCGAAAATTGAACCCTGGGGCAGAAACACCTTCAATCGTATTCTCGTCTCCTTCCTTGCCACCACCCATTCACGGCGGAAGAGGCCAGCCTGTGCTAACTCAAGCTACACCTCGACCGCCTTTGTCTCCCATTGCTCGCGCTGGTCAGGTTCTTCAGAATATTACGGTTCCATCATCCCCAAGAACGAGGTCTCAGAGTCTAGGAAGTCCATTCAAGAGTCCTGTCGCAGAACGAAAGTCATCTTCAATTCTCTCACAAGGTTGCCATCTCTCACCGATGCATGATCGACTAGCTGGTCCACTCCCAAGACTAGACTTAAATAGCCGGTTGAGCAGCCAGTACTCTCAGCAACGTCAAGACGAAGATCCCTTCAGCACATTGTCACAGGGGGAGAGATCACCGTCCCCTGAACAGAAAGAGCATTACACTTTAGATTTACCTCAACAACGTCGTTACTCCGACCCTCGTCTTGATATTTTAAAATCGACAGCGGATTCTGTACGAAGTGATGATGCGATGAGTTGGCAGGCAGAAGAAGAGATTTCTATTGAAACAGCTAGCTCTACTAGAGCCAACGCTGGTACTGAACAGTTATATCTAAAGCTTACTGCCGAGCAGAGATGGGCTGCAGAGAGGACTGCAGTCGCAAAACAAATTACAGATGCTGACCCTACGGATGTTATTGTGATTGATTCTGATGATGAAAAGTCCAAACATTACCAGGAGGAAGGTGACGAAGACTTTGGGCTTTTGCTGGAGACTTTGAATTCATCTTCACCAGTTGTTTCGAAAGACCGAGAGCCGGCCGGTGATATCAACGAACGTCCCAGACGAGGCAAGATTCCAAGTCCTTGGAGAAAGAACAGCAAGAAGTTGGTCTATAACGATGAACTGGCTCGTCTTTCTTCACCAGCTGTTTTAGAGAAGTCGATATTTTCGAAGAATATCGGAAAAGTAGCATCATCGCAGTCCATCACAGTTCACCGTACCATTCCAACAGAACCAAGCCCTGATGTAGATGCGGACCTTTCAGGCTGGCAGATACCACAAAAGTCCAATTTCAAACCTCGAGTTCGTGAAAGTACGAATCTCGACCTCTCTGCCCTGTTAGCCGCATCTCCGATGAAGACTCTGCCAACCCTTACTGGTACATCGGGCGGCTTTTCACGACCTCGGTCGAACTTGGGAAAGCCGGCTTTGTTTCAAGCAAGCCATGTGAACCCGATCCAGAAGGACAACAGCCAGCCATCAGGATTCACTTCTATCCCACAAAAATCTGGATTCAATCCTCGACCTCGCGCAGATTCTTCCTCGCCTGTCAAACAAAACTCATACCTGCCTTCCAATTTTGGTAGATACGCAGGAGAAAGGTCATCGAACTCATACGAACCTATTTCGACGTCTTCGGTCCCGAAACCTCTTAACAACTCGCCAACCAAAAAGACCAACATGCCTTCCGTTCAACACTTGGTCTCGGACCAGCTTTCTCTCTCGCTGTCAGATGAGCACCTGCACTCTTCGCTCATTTCAAATGATGAAAAAGAAAACATTGCAGCTGCCAACTCCCGCACTCAGAAATGGACCGAGAGTATCAAACTTGCCACAGCGCCAGCCGTTACCCCGATTTTTACCTCACCTACGAAATCCTGCCTTAAATCACCGCTGAAAACGCCTTCTGCAAATTCGGCTGAACAAACACCGAACAAGGGGGTAACATTCGTCTCTTCGTCACCAATCCCCTCCTCTCCACCTGAAGCAGAACAGCTCTCAGCCACAGAATGGAGTAAAGCTCACTGGCTCCTCCTGGAATCGATTGTCCAATCCTGGAAGTCAGAAAACGAATATTGTCAGCCTTCTGGCTCTGGCTCCGATGGAAGCGGTGAGTCTAGAGAAGGCAGCCGGAGGTTAAAGAGGAGGAACTCAACCCGAGTCATCAGCAGGCTACTAGGTAGGAAAGTCTTCAGTGGGCCAGATGAAATGAGACTGGAACAGTGGCATCTCGAGGCGGTGGATGAGTTCCGTGGTGTGGTCCCTGGGTGGGAGGAGAAGGTTATCGCTATGAGAGTCTTTGCACTCTGTGTGGGCGAGAAACAGAGAGCTGAAAAGGCGAGCAAGGAGGCTGAAACATAAACGAGAGCTGCGAGTGAGAAGTTTATTGCGTTTAGTTTGATCGTATAGATCTTGCTGGTTGATTCGGTGTTCACGGATCAGTTAAAGCAACAGGAATTGTTGATATGACGGAAATCAAATTGTACTTATTTGTATACGTGGAGTATGGAGAATTGTTAAGATTGAAAGCCAAGGTGTAAGAATTTACATATTTTGCAAATCATGCAAGTCTTGAACCAAAATCAAATCCCAGCAAATCTTTGGTTCTATTACTTACTCTTCTTCCATGTTAGACAAGACGTCTAATCTATACCATCGTATCTTTCCTCTATACTACAAGGCAAATCTTGGTCTGGATCCCAGCTCGTATCCAAGAGCTGCGTAGAGATCGGAGGAGACGAGGTCTAGTCAACAATAGTAGCTCGTCATATAAGAAAGTAAAAGAAGTGGCCAATGGGTTTGCATGGGTTTTAGACTTTCCAGGGCTAAGGATTATTTGTTGGTGGGTTCTTGCTAGAAATCGGCTGAGACCTGCAAGTGGGAGGATAGAAGAAGTTATGGTTTTGGGTTTAGGAGATAGGGAGAAGAAGATTTTGAATGGTAGTGCAAATCAAGGTACTCGATTTCATTTCTCGATTACGCCTCTATGGTACAGTGCAAAATTTCGTTTGCTCCACCTTTCTGCCACATCGATTGGATCCATCTATTCGAGCATTGAAGCTTGGTTAGTATACAACACATCCACTACACTGCTCAGCTTCTCAATCGTGCTCAATGCCGCATCATACCCCTCATCTCTCTCTGTTTCGTCAAAGATGATGAGACATCCAGCACCCTGGTCTAGAACACCAATAATGACCTTGTCTAGGATCATTTGGCTTAGTTTGCGCTCTACTTGCTGTGTATCGAGGCCCACCATCTTGGCGATGTGGTCGATCTCGACACGGGAGAAGGGTTCAATGACTTTGATTAGATTTTGTTCCAACATGGCATCATAAAGGCGACGAAGGTGATTGCGAATGAATGGGTCTGAACCGAGTTCGTGGCGGTAGTCACCAAGTGCTTTCTCGTACTCTTCCAGGGAGCGGTTGGAGTGCGCGCGTGCAACCGCTTTCATGGCTTCGAGGTTCTTGCCAGCGTATTTGACGGCTTGTTTGGAAGTCATGAGTTGATTGACATCATCGGCGAGGTTAAGCATAATTTTGCAGAGGAGCATGTACTGGAGCGCTGCGGTAGCTTTTACCGGTTCATCTTGGGAATGATAGCCATCTAGAGCTTCTATAAAGTATGAGAAGGCGGTGTTGAAATCTTTGTCTTCGGCGTGAAGCTTGCCCGATTGCATATCGAGACCAGCTTGAAGAAGAGGTGGGGTATAAACAGATGCAGCTGAGGTTCTGGCGCTCGTGAGAGCAGCACGGCCTTTAGCCACATTTCCAAGAGCGTGGTAAACCCGCGACTCCAGAAGCTGGACTTCAACCAGCACCAATTTATCATCCAGACGTTTGAGTTCCTTCAGCAGGCTATTGATTAAGGTGAGAGCATCGTAGTAAGAGGCTTTTGCCATATATAGGTTGACAAGACGAGTCTCGAGATTTTGTCTAAGGAATCCTCGGCGCTCAGAGGTAGCCCATTCGATACATGACTTTGTAACAGAGATTTGAGTATCGGTAGTATTTGGGATCTTGTTGAAGGTATCAAGGAGTTGACGAACTGAAAACCTCAATGATTAGCATACAATATCAGTCATTCTGCAGGTATTCTGTACCAAGCTTCGCGGTCTTTGCCTTAGCAAACGAGGATAATACTGTCCGGCTCTTTGTGACCAAGTCCACAAGCTCATTTGGCTTCCTATTCTGTATCAGTATCAAGTCGCAAGTTCAAACTAATTCCCACTCACTTCTCATCTCCGTATAACTCTCCTAAGCTGACCAGCGCTGTTTCGTACTCTCGAACGGCGGCATCTGAAGTTGCGGATGGTGGCTTTGAGATGATCTCCTTATATTGCTCCTCCGCCTTCCTAGGATTTGTCTTCACCAACTTCTGTGCTTCCACTATCCGTGCTGAGTCTGCGGGCGCCATTCTGATTGTTGTTGAGAGATTTGTGTGTATGAAAGGAGTTGTCTAAAGCTCGCGGCTGGCAAGGCGGAAGCCCTCAGACGCGGCACGCTAGAGACACCCCTGCAAGAAAAAGTTCAGCCTCAAGAATTTCGAGCTTCTTTTCACAACTTGCACAAAGTATCTAAATGACTGCAACATCATCGGAAAGATGGTACGTACTTCTCCAGGAAACTGAATGTATTTCTGATGGCTTCCTTTTCAGAAAATCAAAGCTCTTAGTCGCCCGTCTCTGGCGCAAGCTGGATCGGACGTTCACAAGCAACCCCGCAACCTCGACCCTGCTCTACATCCTTTCGAGAGAGCAAGAGAATACACTCGAGCGCTCAATGCGACTAAAATGGAACGAATGTTTGCTGCGCCATTCATTACGCAGTTAGGAAAAGGCCATGTGGACGGAGTTTATACGATGGCCAAGGATCCCAATTCTCTGCAACGATTCGCAAGCGGAAGTGGTGATGGAATAGTCAAAGTATGGGATTTGACCAGCAGAGAAGAAATATGGAATACTAGTGCACATGAAAATGTTGTCAAAGGAATGTGTTGGACGAAAGATCAGAAACTTTTGACCTGCGCCAGTGATCGGTATATCAAAATGTTTGATCCATACAATACCGCTCCAAGAACGGCACCGTTAACAACTTGGCTCGGAACAAATGCTTTCACAAGTCTCTCACACCATCGATCCTTGAATTCTTTTGCGGCTTCATCTAGTGTAATCTCGATATATGATCTGGAGAGACATACGGCCCCACCTGAAATTTTGAAATGGCCAACATCTACGGACACGATCACAAACGTCTCCTTTAATCAGACCGAAACATCAATCTTGGCCTCATGTGCAAATGATCGATCAATTGTTCTCTACGACCTCCGAACTTCAATGCCACTGGCAAAGACTATCCTGAACTTCGCCTCAAATTCTATATCCTGGAATCCTATGGAGGCCTTTAACTTCGCTGTGGCCAATGAAGACCACAATATCTACATGTTTGATATGCGAAGAATGGACCGCGCTCTCAATGTTCTCAAAGACCATGTAGCGGCCGTTATGGATGTCGAGTTTTCCCCAACTGGAGAAGAACTCGTCTCTGCTTCTTATGATCGTACTGTCCGCTTATGGAGCAGAATGAAAGGTCACTCGAGAGATATCTACCATTCAAAACGGATGCAAAGAGTATTTTCTTGCAAATGGACACCAGATTCAAAATATATTCTTTCAGGGTCTGACGATGGAAATATTAGACTGTGGAGAGCGAACGCCTCTAAAAGAGAAGGAGTCAAATCGGCTAAGCAAAGACAGGCCCTAGAATACAACGAAGCCTTGTCGGAACGTTATGCACATATGCCAGAGATTAGACGGATTAAACGACATAGGCATATTCCGAAGGTGGTGAAGAAAGCTGGAGAGATTAAGAACGAGGAATTAAAAGCTATTAAGAGGAGGGAGGAAAACGAGAGAAAGCACAGCAAAAAGAAGTTTCAGAAGAGGAGAAGCGAGAGAGAGAAAATGGTTCTAGCTTCGGAAAAATGATGGATTTTGATTGGCGTATGGTGAGAATTTGGCGTTGGGGTGACATGCATTGCTGGTGTACGGCTCATGTGGAAAACTTAGATCACCGCGGTATAGGCGCAAAAGATTCCATCATTTGTATTGTTGTGAACCTGGTTCAGGTTATTACAGCAAGACCTTGACCTGGGTATCAAAACAACACTTCTTTCTAGTAGAGCAGCTGCGCATACTCTGCAGAGGTTTCCTTGCTCATCATGAATATCACAATTTATGATTTGAACCTGACCACGATCGTACATTTGCGATCATTTCTGGACTGCCAATGACCTGCTGTTACCGCCATCTCGTCCGAGCAGCCAGAGTTAGCACCAGTGCAGCAGCACCAAATCGTGACAGACTAGCCTTAGAATGGGTAGATGTGGGAATCGGATACTACTGGGAAGATTGTAGCCCTTTTGTAGCATCAAGAGTCTGACCATAAGCTTGTCAATAATAGCCTATGAATTGCACTTGGCTGTTGCGATTGTCCGAAGGTTACATCGTATCATATGGAGGCTGTGATCAAGGACTACCTTCCTGATGCGACGAAAGCCAGTAGGCTTTAGAGCAAAATGAGATGTTAGAAAGTTTCGACCCCGGAAATCAGAATATTGTCTTGCAACTTCTGCAAAAGAAGAGCTGGTGGTCAACGCATGATATAACGAAAAAATTCTGGCCGGACTCTATCCGGCTAGAGAAGGACCAGCATAGGCGATTAGAACCTAATTCAAACCCGAATACCATATTTTCGATTAAGCCCCATGTTATCACTACCAAAACCCTTACATCTGACAGGCTTCACGAAGTCCTAAGTCTCATAGGACTTGCTCCACCTGGATGTAGCACTGGCGATCTCATATGTCAAATCTCAGGGTTACAAAGAGCATTAGTGCTTAGGAAACACGAATACCCAGTTGGAGGTAAATACAACTACGAGCTTTTAGGATGTGCGGGTTTAGCAAAAGATTATCATTCGGCTATGGAACTTAAACAGAAACGGAATCAACAGCCGTCAGAAGGTTTCACAGCTCTTGACGCTTTCAGTTGTGCCCGATTCCAACATTCCCCTCTCATCCATACTTTCGATTTGGACATTGACATGGAAACCGCGGAGCTTCTCTCAGCACCTTGCTATGCCTGACACGAGTGAAGATACTGCTCTTTTGTGGACTATGAAATTACAAATCCAATGGATAATTCAACTTTCTATCGGCGTTGGAAGATTTAATCAAATTTCTTGGGCGCTGCTTTGTTTTGTTTCTAAATTAGCACTGAATGAGAGACTATGAAAACTTGGGGTTACAGCTATATTTTCTGAAGGACAAAGTCATTTATATTCCGCCTCGTCAATGATTATTGTTCAAGGTCATCTTTTGCAACAGACTCAACCTAGATCCAGTATAGGAGCTCAAAGTAATTTCAAGTCATCTTGCACCAATCCGTCAGCTTTACGCACCCGTGAAATACTATCAAGATCCGGAAATATGTGGTAGCGCGTTGTTGGCTGTCTAATTTGCAGCCTATCAAATTTGGACTAAAAAGATCAAAAGCGGTGATTTTGAACAACAAAACCTGGCGATGGCACAGTATCAGCTCAGTTCACAGTTATGAATCTACTGGCTTAAAAAAGATATTTGTCTCAAGGCGATTGCGCCTGAAAGAAAGGGGGCCTTCAGATTTGACGACGCTCGCTAAGTGCTCCCGAAGGCTTGCAGCGGCTGATACTTCACTTCCCCAATCATCACCTTCCTTTCAGCATTTTGAATCCTTCATTTTGATAACTGAAGGAAGCTGACTCTAGCTCTCATGATGTGCGCTGTAAATTCCAAGCCATGGCGCCATTTCCAAACCCTGATTCCATATATCATCTGGTTCGGTTGTCGAGACAAGCTTTCGTGGAGGGTTCGGCTATTTACATGTATCAAAGCTATGATTCTTTCAATCCAATGATGCGCACTGCAACCCTGGATAGTTGAATGTAGGAATACGATCAAACTTTCTGCCGTAATTAAGCATTTGCCCATGCTGGGTTTGTTCTGACGCTTGGCTGTTTATATATTCGTGTGTTTCTCTTCGCAGCTGCTGTCAAAATAGCCGTCGTTTTCTTCAACTCTAACCGCTGAGTATCGCTCATTATCATTCTCATTCACAATTCATATCTTGAATATTATATGGTCATGTCTTCTACAAAAACTACCCTTCTGCTCACGCTTATCACGCTCCTCACTCTCAATCCTCTGTCCACGCAGGGTCAAGGGTTGACAGAGAGGAGTGCAAATCCAGCGGGCGGCTGGTCATTGGTCGCATACAACGGCACTATTTGCCCTTCAGATGCACCGATCTGTGGCTCTTCGTGGTGCTGCCCAGCTGCCTTAACATGTGTCCACACAGGCAGTTCAGCCATACCTGAAGTGTGCTGCCCTAATTGTATACACTCCTTCTTTCTCCAACTTTCCCTCCCTTTCCTTGCCGCTTTGGCACCCTTGCACTTCTCTCTGTCCAGAATCGATAAGATATTTAGCAAGAATCTAGTGGAATAATGCAGTACTGACAACAAATTAATAGCGGACACGGACACGTGTATTGACAACTTTACCAGCCCGCAAACTACCACCTGCGCAGATAACTCATGGAATCTTTGGAACAGCACACTGAGTACTGATCCATCGAATTATTTCTGCTGTCTCCCAGGACAGATCGGATTGCAAAATGGTGATTGCGTACTGCCATCGGAAGTTGCTGCTTCGGGCTCTTCGGACGCTGCTTTGGTAAGCTGAATCTCTTCTCCTTAACTATCAAAACATCGTGCCAGACGCACAAACTTTGCATTTGGAGGTGTTTATAATGGTTTGAGAGATTCCATGTCTAACTTGCGACGTGTAAAGATCAGAAAAGGAGTTGGAACACCGCCAGTTTCTCTCTCATCATATACTACATCGACATCCATCTCTGTTTCAGAAGGGAAAACTGCCTCTACCAAGGTAGCCTCCACCACGGTAATATCGAAACCTACTTCGACAGGTAACCCAACCGAAACTTTCAGCTTAGGCTTTAGCGCCTCGTTCACTCATTCTTCTTCCTCGCCCACTGCTACTGGTACATCTGATGCAGCGAGTCTAGGGTTGGGAAGCTCGAACATTAAAGTTTTTGTATCTATTTTGAGTGTGGTGGGAATGATGCTCTTGCTCTGAACAAGCATAGAGGAGAGTGATGGCTGAGATTGGATTTAGGATTATCTTCGTTCATTTGACTATACAACATGCAGGGAAGGCTCCTAGTCTGAGAATTCGCGAGGAGGAAGTTAAAGAATGACACCAGCTATTGAGTTTCACATCCTCTATAGGACTATGTGAAAAAAGGTGTTCTCTTACTAATCGCCTATCTCCAGACTCCTCATTTTACCCAGACCCAGATCTCATGCTAGCATGCAAAATAAGACTCATCGTGCTTGAATTGCAACTCACCTCCCCGTCCCCCCAAACGGCTCCCACCTCCATCTCAACCCTGGATCCTTCACCGGCGGCGCGCCCCTCCCATCTACATTATAGACCACATCCCTGTCCTTATTCATATGCCTCAGTGGTTTTGCGCCCCGGGCTTCTCGTAGGGCTATCGCGCTCCTGTATTCCACACGTCAATCAATAAGAACAAAAGTCGGTATTGGGGGTAATGGTGAGATGGGAGGCAGAGACGCACGCTTCGATGGAGGATATGGGTTTCTGGTTATCCTTGAAGCAGGAGAGGAGACCGCCGATGGCTGGGAAACACATCTTGATCCTTTGAGGGCGTAATGATTTTGTGAGAATGCTGCAGCAAAGAGATTCTTTCCCACCTACGTAGCAATTTATTATAGATGCGACCTCAGTGGATTGATCGAGGCCTACCAAGCCCTTATTATACCACAAGGTTGCGGGAATTGTGCCGCTTACGGTTTGCCGTGAATTGATTTATTTCGGTCCCTTGAGCGTGGCGCGGCTCCAGCTTACCATCCTGAGCACGAGAGGAGATCGCTGAGCCACATCAGAATTATATGAGGTATTATGCGCGGTTGTTTCGCGTGTGCTGACACGATATTACGCGGGGTGGAACAGGTGAGCATTTACGAGCACAAGGCGCATGGCATGGTACAGTACCTGCTGTTTCAGCCGCACACAGGAGTAGGAGCCTAGGCTCCTGCATACGGTTGTGTTATTTCTCCTAATTTAAGAACGACTATAGTTGAAGAAACATGGGCGTGCATATAAATTATAAGAAAATCCCACTTTTTTTTTTTACCATATTGCTTGTAGTACTCAATAGCCCTATTCAATAGATTTTTAAAAAGAGCTCGCCGGCGCGATCTCACAAACATGATAAAGTCATCACGCTTTTAAGCATCAGTTTATTTCATATGTAGATGGTGACAGAAGATGTTCTTCTCCTTGTTTCATGTGACAATCACTAACGCAGTGTATAGCAATTGAAGATTTCCTTCAAACGCAGAGTATATCTGCGAATCAGGCACACTATACACCCAGCAACTTACACGATGTACACCGGAAGTCGATTCCCCATCAGCGAACTTTCCGGTAACTGTATGTCTTCTTTTGCAAAATCATGCAGTGTCAGCCAGCAAATCATGCGGAAAACCAGCGTGCACCAGATCTCATTCCTCTCAATTTCGTCCTGAGTTGGAGGTCTCTTTATCTTTTGTGTGCCTGACCTCAAGGGCGCTGCTGGGAATACTCTTTCAGAGATCTGGGCGGCCGCTAGCACTTGCTCAGTAGATGAATCACTACTAACTGCGGCTTGAATTTCAATCGTCGTTAGCTCAGGCTGTTTTTCTAGTTGCTCGTCTTCATCTTCATCTTCGCCTGACAGCGAATTCGGTTTGTGTATGGCGCGTGAGGCTGCAAGAGTAGCTTGGTTATGATGTTTTTCATTCTCAGTGACGATGACTCGAGGACGGAGGAGTTGGAAGCTGCAAGAAATAAGGTCAGATGAGTCGAAATGGCAAGATCTTCTTTGATTGAATCCATATATAATAGGGAGATTGGACTGAAGAGAGAAGGCTCCGTTCATGCATTTTGGTTAACGAAAGCACTTACTATTTACTCATCAACGCCTTCTCTTTGTCCTCAGGGGGGATTATGAGTAGATCTTGAAAGGAGATTTCGCCGCCCACAGTAGTAACCTTCCGAGCTTGTGCCGCGGCTTTTTTGGTTGATATTTCTTTATCACTGCCTTTGCTTGAGCTATGTAGCTTTTCAATCACAGAAACCAGTTGGGATAGGTGTTGGCGCACAACTTCTGCAACATCTTCTTCAGCGGTCGGTTCTAGCCTCTTCCGCCCATACGAGACTGCCTCTACAGGATTGGTGACGTCTTCCATGGAAGTGTTAATGGCCAAGTGCACCTCTTGGATATGCCGACGCAGGACATCGAGCACAACGCTTTTCTTATTATCATCATTCATGTTGAGAATCTTGTCGGTCTCCTCAAGCGCAGAATGCAGGGAATCAAATTGGTCCGGAGTGAAATCACGTTCTCGACCAGAAAGCTCATTCTTGATCCTTTGTGACTGCTCGATAATTTGCTTGAGCTTTGGCGTGTCGAACTGTGGTACTTGAGTCTTCAGGGCTTCAATGTTTTCATCGAATGAGGACCGAAGGCGCTCGAGGGAAAACGATTTTTTATCCCACGCAAAGATGGTAGGGTTCGGTAGATATGTAAAACATTTGCCCTTGATTTGAAGTGTTCGAGCAAGCATGCCTACGACTTCGAATATCACTATAAACAATATTAATGATAGTCCGACACTTGGGATATTGCGCAGATATCAAAGAATGGACTAACCTGGGAACAAATGACGGTGCTGATATCCCTCGTCCAGGTAGTACAATCGCGTGCTTGTATTACATCCTATCAACCTGAGTGTCTCTGCAATTTCGTCCCAACTTCCAAGCTGAAGTGTTTCAAGTACCTCCTGTCCTGAGAATGCTCTCTCCCATTTCCGGTCGGACTCCCTGGTACGATAGAGAGTAGGAACGTTACCGAAGCAAAGTTCTTTGATCTCCGGGGCCTGGATCAATCTTTTACTATCAAATTCCACCCAACCAGTACGTTCGAAGCTAAAAGCGATACCGAAGTTAGGTAGTCGAGTACCGAGGAGGAAGTAGCCATTGCCTTCAGCTCGATATCTATCTCGGTCGCGGTCGAATTCCTTCCAATACAACCCAAGAACGGCGGCCAGCTCAACCATGTGACAAATAGTAGTCGTTGCATATGGCTTTTTCACAGCTGGATTGGCGTCAAAACTTCGGGATTTGATTTGAATCCCGACTTTTAGTGTCGCGTTATCATCTATTGAAGGCCGTATATCCTTTTGCTCTCTCCGTCCTCTTTCCCATCTATTAGAGTCTCTTTCCATTCTTTGAACAGCGGCAAGTAGCGTCAGCCATGTGACACGCTCGTTTGCAACAGTGGTCACACGCTCTCTAGAGTTCTGCTGTATACTCTTAGATGCTGTTGTGGTAGACTCTTCCGATTCTCTCCTTTCAAGGTCCGACTCGTAAAGCCGGTAGTTGTCGACACTCGCCGGTGTGCCATCTGCATAATGAATCGCACTCTCTTGAGCTGAGAGAGGTCCCTTTATGTTATCCTTCCGGGCGAGAAAGATGATGGGCGACTCAAAGTCAACCTCCGCTCGCAGCCACAGGTATTTGATTCCCTGGGACTTTAGGTTGACTTGGGTGGCCCATCGGCCCATGACCTTCTTATCGCGACTTGGTAGACCTTGCGCACTGGACAGGACAGTCTGAAACAATTGCACACAGACCAGTCCTGCTGCAACGAGAGAGATGACAAGAGCCACGATTGACAGCTTGTCAGCAGGTCCAAGTCCGCCCTGGTTCGACATTGTCGGTCTGCTTTTAGCGAGCGAGCCGCATTCGCTGGAGCATGTAACGATATACGAGTATAGTCTTGAACAAGAAAAGGAAAAAGTACTTTGGTTATAGCGGCACAAGTCGGCGACACTGTCACTGAGAAGTGATATGTGAAAAGCTGGTCGTAAGCTACAAGGCTAGGCGACATCGCCCTATTTATTTGATCTTAGGTCGCACTGTGTACAAGGCGCTAGCTGAACCTCTCAGTATTTGAGAACTCACCAATGCTAGCCAATCGAGACGCCATGGCCGCTTTGTGGCTTTCGGGAAATTCCGATTAATCCCCCGTAAACAAGAGAGACGACCTTTACAGAAAGCATTCATCAGCATTTCATACCCTCTTCTCCTTGAATCTCACTTCTGGCCTCTTTTACACCTTAAAGATGGGTTGGTAAGAGTCAAGAAACACAGTCTTCTTTCTCCAGTCTGTTGCTTGATAGAATAAAAGCTGTAATGTGGTTCCACCGCTCTATTTGTCTGTCGGCTTATGCAAGCTTCCCAACTCGACCTTTGTGGCTGTAGGATAACGCAATATTCAGCCATGGTTCAGAATCCTCGGCGAACCAAAACAACTCAAAAATTTCAAAGGCTGCAGCACGGGAGACCTGGGTTGTCAGTCAAAAGGTGGGCTCGCCGCGCCTTCTCGTTGAAAAGATCGTCCGTTTTTCAATCCTGCCTCGAGCCTCACTCCTCGCTTGGATCTGGCCTGATTACTTGTTTATCGCGATCATAGGATAGCTAATACTGATGAATATGGAGGCTATTGTAAGACTTTAAAATTATCCGAGCCTCAACTATTAAATGAATAGACAGAATTCGACGCGAGGAGCAATATCCGACACATATGTGTCACATGTACCAACTACCTAGAATAGCTTATTGGTTTGCCTCTGTTGATCCCACGAGCATGTAAAACTAGGGTAGAATATTAGTGTTCATTTGCTGCTGCACTTCCAAAAAATTTCCTTCAGCTAAAGAAGGCTATTCAAAAAGAGAGTGATTCGAGACTTCAAAAATCTGAGGACTATTTTCGGCGTCGATAATTGATTGTTAGTTACAACTTCGTGCAACCTTTTCTAGAAATTGAGTAAGACGAGAAAGGAAACTCAAGAAACAAAGATAACTCAATGCTTTGCATTGGAGGACCTGAAAATATTCTAGCTCCAAAATCAACATTTATTTTGGAAGAGGTAGGCTAGATAAGATAAAGTGTCTAATTAACATTTACAACCATGAAACCGGTATAATTCAATAGAAAATAGGTGCATGGCAACAGCCCTCTTCGCAATCGCCAGAGTATGAAGCCATGAGTTAGTGATACCTCCTTTTTTTAAAAAACATTAAAAAATTATAGCTGCTCGGTATCTTGCGAACTTTTCAACTCTTTAGCCGATCGAAATCCTTTATTATTGCCATCTAAGTATCCAGGACGAGATCTCGTTGTTACCGATCAAGGCTATAGTGACAGGTATATTGAAAACTTCTGAAAAAATAAACTTAATAAGCATTATTTTACACGGATTTCTGATTCGCTAGGCTAGCTAAGTAAGAGCTGTGTTTAAGGATTAGGAAGATGACAACAGTTGAACTAAAATTGAGTCGCTGTGAACAGAGAGGATATCGTGGTTCCTGGAAGAAATTTTAGTTTAAAATATTGCGCCGCGAGTGAGAACGAGTCATACTAAACTTGATTGCGCTGGACCGTTTCTACACATGTGCTCTTTATGGGAATTCCCTCAATCGGACGAAGCTATCCAACATAAAGGATATAATTTTACAACCTGGCCACCGAGACTGCAGATGCTGACTTAGAGTCGATATGTATCAGAAAGGGAAACATACTTATGGTTTGAATGCGGCATTCCTAACATCCCTTGCGCCGGGAGTCCAGCCCCAAGGCCGCATGACAGCTACGCAGCATGTGTAAGCAACCATTGCTTATCGAACTGAGAAACGATACCCACTCGTTATAAAGAGGCTGTAGAGATATTAAAATGAATATTACATGGAGCCGATCCCTCGCTGTTGGAAGTGCGGATAAACAAGTGTTGCCTCAAAACCAACCAACAAAGCTCCCTATTTAAAGTTCGAGAGGGGAGCTTACTTCTCCTCCTCAAAACCGTTTTCAAAATGAATGTGGCATTTCCAACTATAGAGAGTTTACTGGATGTCTTCGCTCCATCTGGTACACGGAATCTTACTCCTTCACAAGAGTTGAAGTTCTTGTGAGTCGATCTCCTAGGTAGTTTGTCCGCAACAACATTGACCAATGCAGAGAAGAAGTCTTCAAATGGGCAGAAGAAACACGACTTGCAGACATCAGGACCGCAACGTCAACGATTAGTCAAGTTCGGCTGAGAAATACCGAGATCAACACTTGTGTATTAGCTAGGAGAAGGGTGAAGTCGCAGCAGGCTCAGCATTATGCAGATCACTGGGTTAAGATGCTGGGAGATGCGAAGCAATTAGCTTCTATTGAGCTGAGATGGTTTGGGCATTAATTTGATTTGTAGAAACCGAATGGGTGAATTTTGGCGCAAAGAATCCAACAAGACAAAAAAAGGAAATAGAAGAAAGTGTAATGGCAACTAGCCGAATGAAACTCAAATTAATTCAATTGGACAACAAGTAACTAGTGAGGATCATCCATTCTTTTTGTGGTGCAGGAAGTGCAAGAGCAATCCTGAAGCAGTTGGGAAGATTCCCAAACCGTGAGAGCTAAATAACTATTTTATCCATCATTACGCCCTATAACACCCAGACACCTAAGCAATGTAGCCGCAATATGATACAGAAATCGAGAGAAACGTGATGATTAGTCCTTGCTCCTCTTCTTTTTCTTCTTTTCGGACTTCTCGCCATCGTCCTCCGATTTCCGCTTTTTGCTTTTGCTGGGCGTCTCCTCTGGTGTGGCTGCTCCAATTGCCTTGGCTTCTCTCTTCGCGTCCTTTTTGCTGTAGACAATGGGTGTTCCATCAGGGTTCACTTTAATATGGCCTTTTGCCAGCTTCTTCTTGTACTTTTTGAGGCTCAGCCCAGCAGCTTCTGCGCGCTGGACGTCTGGATCTTCAGCCGACGAGGCAGCAGGTACAACACCAGATCTTCGAGCTTCTTGATCAGCTTTCTTTTGTCGTCTGAGGGCACGGTCAGCTTGTCTCGCTTGTTTAGTCTTCCTCTCAGCCCGTTTTCGAGCTTTATCATCAGCCATTGAGACACGACGCTCATGGCGTTCCTTCTTGCGAGCTTTCTTTGCTTTGATGGTATTTCCGAGAATAGAAGATTGCCAATTACGCTGAGGAGATGGTGGGGGATCAATGGTATCATCTGAGATTGAAGAAAGAGTATCTGACCTGTCATCGTCTGTTGACTTCTGAGCCACAGGCTTAGCCTTGGTACCATTAAGAGGTGGAGGTTCAAGGCCAAGGCCAGCATCAACATCTGCCATTTCCTCATCTTCATCTTCTGACTCATCATCTTTGACCACTTCGATCAAAGGTTTCTTGGCCTTCTTCTCCTTCTTCTCCTTTTTGTCTTTTTTGTCCTTTTTCTCTGAAGGAGCGACCGCGGCAGGCTGACCAGGTGCGACTCCATCAGCATCTGGATTATACTTTCGCGCCTCTTTCACTTCCCATTTGTCAGGTTGTGCAACAGCTTTTCCATTTGGAGCAACAGCAACTCCTCTAGGTAATAAAGGCTTTCCTTCCAGCGCTCGAAGGTGGTGCTCAACCTTTCCTCTCATTTTCACACCAAAGGCCACCCGTTCTTCCTCATCAACATCATCACCTTTGCCTTCACCACCAGCACTCCAGTCTGACAGAGCATCCACACGAAGACCTGTGGCAGCCTTTGCCGCTAACATACGTGCGATCTTTCCCTTATTTTTACCAGTGGCTTGACCAACAAGTGAGGCGTGGTAGATCAGACCGTATTTTGGTGTATCATGCTTGGTCTTAAGCGCCCTGAACAAAGCCTTTTCAGCACCAAGAATTTGTATAGTGCTGGCGGGGCTCTTTGCAAGATTCATGAGAGAGCCAGAATGTGCAATCAATCTAGCTCCAACTAGTTCACCAACTAACTCTGTTAAATTTGGTGCAATGGCAAGCATACGAGCAGTCAAATAGCTCGATAGTTGTGCACGGTACTCTGTGAAGCCAACTACCTGTTCCGCCAAGAGCTGAATGTTTGCGAGATCATCATTGGTGATCTCAGTACCCATGCTTACTTCCGCAGCGGCTTTGACAGCGGTTTCGATCTCTTCGGGTAGAATATCCGAAAGGTCGCTGTTTGAGCAGTTTTGACGCATGCCTTGCTTAAGAATAACTCGAGCGTAAGCGAGATTATCGTTTACAATCTTGCCCATCTCAGGGAAATGCCATCCATACCATTCCTTCACTCTCATGGCATATGTATTCAGCTCCTTATCCAAATCGTCGAGAAGGGCGATTGCTTGGACGATCATAGTATCAACCTTGTCGGGCGAGAAGCGAAGCTTGTGACGTGATAACGAATGTGATAGACCAAGAGACATAGTAGCAATGCTCTCCTCAGCCAAACCGGGAATTAGTGAGGGTAGATGGTCGCGAATGGCGCGGAAAATATCATTGGTAGTAGAGTCGGATATTGGTGAAAGCGTGATGCCTGGCAATTTGTTGATAGCTGCTCCTAACTTTGGGTCTGCAACAGCAAGAGAAGCTTTCTTTTCATCTTTGATCGAATCCAGTAGGCTAGTCAACATGGGCGAAACTTTCCCCTCCACCAAAGACGCAATCTCTTCCAATGCGGTGGCTGCACTGTCGAACTTCAAAAATTTCTTCAACTTCAAGCTATAGACCGAATACTTTTAGTATATGGTGCGGCGAATAGAGCGACATTATTGCTATTCAATTGGACTTACAGCTCATTGATACTTTCAGCGGTCTCAACTTCTGCAGACCAATCTCCCTTCTTCAACAGCTTCTTGTCCTTGGCTTTGAAAAGCGCAAGACCCGCTGAGGTTTCTTCCAAAATAAATAATGGTGCCATCTTTTCGGATGTCACTTGTTGTCGTGGTGGTGTGGAAGAATATTCATAAAATATTAATGGAGCTTCGAATCAAAAATTTCTAAACCCAGCGGAAGAAAATTATTGGATCCAATGCACAGACCATGTTTGTCACGTGGAGCGATAGCTTCATGATGAAGGCTGCTACGAAAGACCATCACAACCCAAGCAACGAGCTCGCAGTCACAAAATGGAGGGCCTTTTCTTCAATGTGAACAATGGGTATGAGCTTCTAAACTTCGGTGAGCTTGTTACTGATACATCGCAGCTACTTAGAAGGCATTGTTCGAGGATATCGCAATGGACTCTTGACTGGGCAAAACTACAACAACCTGATCCAATGCGAGACGATCGATGGTAAGGACGAGAGGAGCGTAGAGAGAGCTCAGCTGACTGGAGATAGATCTGAAGCTTCAACTTGGTCCCGCTTATGGTGATTTCCTTGCATCGCTCCCACCGAATCCGTCAACCTCAACCCTCGCTGCCAAAACAACCGACAAGCTGATTTCTGAGTTCCGCTATGTACGAGCAAATGCTGTCGGATCGTTGGCAAAGTTCATGGACTATTTGACTTACAGTTATATGATCGACAACGTTGCTTTGCTCATCACCGGAACATTACACGAACGAGATACTAGAGAACTACTGGAAAGATGCCATCCTCTTGGATGGTTTGAGACCATGCCAGTCTTGTGTGTGGCTACCAACATTGAAGAACTCTATAACAGTGTTTTGGTTGAAACACCCTTGGCACCGTATTTCAAGGGAAGCTTGAGCCACCAGGATTTGGACGAACTGAATATTGAAATTGTCCGGAATACCTTGTACAAGAATTACCTCGAGGACTTCCATCATTTCGTGAATAACGATTCAGAGCTTGCCGGTACACCAACGTCAGAAGTCATGAACGAGATCCTTGAGTTCGAGGCTGATCGAAGAGCTATCAACATAACCCTGAATTCTTTTGGAACAGAGCTCTCCAAAGCGGATCGTAAGAAGCTGTATCCAAACTTCGGCCGTCTTTACCCCGAGGGATCATACATGCTATCCAGGGCAGATGATATCGAAGCTGTTAGACTTGCTGTGGATGGCGTTGGCGATTATAAGGGATTCTTTGAAGCGACCGGATTGGGGCAGAGCAGTACTGGAGCAGGAAATATGAGCGGCGGACTGGGCGGAGATGGAAAGAGTTTGGAGGACATGTTTTACCAGAAGGAGATGGAAATTTCGAAGGGTGCCTTTACAAGACAATTCACATACTCCATTGTGTATGCTTGGGTGAAGCTGCGAGAACAGGTACGTCGAAGCCAGA
This sequence comes from Arachnopeziza araneosa, assembly GCA_003988855.1. Taxonomy (NCBI): domain Eukaryota; kingdom Fungi; phylum Ascomycota; class Leotiomycetes; order Helotiales; family Arachnopezizaceae; genus Arachnopeziza; species Arachnopeziza araneosa. Next base: position 170,202 of record QYAI01000080.1, read on the forward strand.
GAGCCAGGATCTTAAACTAATCATCACATAGGAAATCCGAAATATCACTTGGATTGCTGAATGCATAGCACAGAATCAGAAGGAGAGAATTGGCAATTACATTAGTGTATTCTAGAACATGAGGATATGGTTTGAACCCTTGTAGGACTTGAACCAGGTTGTAGTTCTTATAGGCGGGGGCGCTGGGAGACTATGCAATGCTTTATAATTTGCCTTATGCTATATATTGTACAAACTCCTGTGTGATGCACAAGTACATAATCTACAAGCTGATTTCGCCCATATAAGTAGCCTCGCTCAATCCCAGAGTATCAACCAAATACTGCCATCTTTCTCCTCCACGTTCCTTTCTCTGCATGTAGCTCAAAAGCTTCTGCCTCTTGTGAACCATGACTCTCAGATTTCTCTTGTTCATCTTATCTTTCTTACCATTCTTCCCTAGCTCATTAGCAAGAACCCTTATCTTCGCTGTCAGGATCGCAATCTGGACCTCTGAACTCCCAGTATCGGGCCCACCTCTTGGGGTCTTCTCAGGTTGTGGGACACCTCCCAATATCTCGGGATTGACCGGTGGTCGAGGTCGAAGAGCATTGTCCGTATTATGGCGCCCAAAAGTCTCTATACACCTCATAGTATTCGCCCTCGTCTTATCCTTCGAGTTTGCATTCGCCAAACTCACAATCCTAGCCAAAGCCGTGACAGCCCTCTCGTGATCTTCTTTATGTTCTTTTATCAGCTTGGCTTCTTTGGTTGGATCGGCCGAGTCGCGGATCGTGTTGGCGACTGGTGCGGTTAGGTTAAAAGAGTGCTGAATGGATTTTTGGAGCTCGTGAGACTTGAGGAAGTGATTCAGGAGGCTGGATTCAGAGACTTTGACTTCAACTCCTTCGGGAGATGATTCGGAAAGTTTGGCATCGACAAGAACCGTAGAGCCCCCAACATTATCGAATGATTCCAGGAAGGGTGTAGGGATGCCGCGGACAGGATCTCCCATAGCGACTGTCCTCTGCCCATAGAGCTCCTGCTGTCGCGACAGATTCGCAGCTTTTCTTTGTTGCGCTTGTGCTACGGCATATGGATCTCGATATTTCTTCCGTTTCGCTGCTGAGGTAGCTTTTGTAGCTACAAATGTGATGGGAAGAGAAGCATTTGATGAAGGTGCAGGCCGTAGGCGGACTAGTATTGTCAATTGAGCTGTATCGGAAGCAGCTTGTGCATCTACTTACGATTCGAAACGCCGAAGCGCGACGGAACAGGTATTCGAGGAGGCATATTGAGAAGTTGCAGTCCTGTTGACTTCTCACCCAAAAATTCCAGTGGCAGAATCGAGATGACAGAATTGGGACTAGCATAATCACGTGCTCGCGAAGTAGAACCGAAGCCGGCGAATCTTCGGCACACAACATCAATTATTCTCGCGAAGCTCAACTTTTCGCAGCCTCAAAGATCTTCCATCTCGAACATTTGACCCTCAACACAGTCAAATAGCAAAGATGGCACCTTCAAACCTTCCCCCGATCTTTAATGCTACTTCTCAGGACATTGAGATGCTCCTCGCAGCTCAGTCCCACTTGGGAAGCAAGAACCTTCAGGTGGGAATTTCGCAATATTGAACTCGACTTATCTAACAGTCGAGATAGGTGCACATGGAACCTTACCTGTGGAAGACACGCCCTGATGGAATCAATGTCATCAACATTGGCAAGACTTGGTATGGAACTTGGGAATCTGTCTAGAAATTGTAGGTTAACAAATCTTGCAGGGAGAAGATCGTCCTTGCTGCCCGTATCATCGCAGCTGTCGACAACCCAGCCGATATCTGTGTGATCTCAGCTCGTCCGTACGGTCAACGTGCCGTCCTCAAGTTTGCTGCCCATACCGGTGCTGTCGCCATTGCTGGACGTTTCACTCCTGGTAACTTCACCAACTACATCACCCGCTCCTTTAAGGAACCCCGCCTCATCGTCGTCACCGATCCCCGCACCGATGCTCAAGCTATTAAGGAGGCTTCATACGTCAACATTCCCGTGATTGCTCTCTGTGATACCGATTCCCCAACCGAATTCGTTGATGTTGCTATCCCAACTAACAACAAGGGTCGTCATGCTATTGGTCTGGTCTGGTGGATGTTGGCTCGTGAGGTTCTTCGTCTTCGTGGCTCGATCGCTTCTCGTGAAGCAGAGTGGGATGTCATGGTTGATTTGTACTTCTACCGTGATCCTGAGGCTGAGGAGAACAAGGAAGCTCTTGAGGAGAAGGTTCCAGGTATGTTTACGAAACTCGTCTACATAAGAATGCTGGCTAATCTAAATTTAGGTGTCGATGAGGTCGGCACTGGTGCTATCGAGTCAGGTTTTGCCGGCGGCAACACCGACTGGGAAGTCTCCGCTGGATCCACCTCCGCGTTTGCCGGTGCATCCGCAACAGCTGGTGCCCCTGCTGGTGCTACATCTTGGGATGCCACCGCTGATGGAGCTGACTGGAGCGCTGGTGGAGGAGAATGGGGAGCTGCCACTGATGCCAAACCCGCCGAGCAATGGTAAAAGCCTGAGGAATCAATCATACATATGGCTGTTCTATTTAAAGGTCCACTTGGTAGCACTCACGAGGGAAAGATACTCTATTGCTGTCCATTCTTTGCAGTGGTAGAGGGAATGCCCTGTGCGTCCAAACATTGGAGTGGCTTAACCGCACTCCGCCTTTGGCTAGCAACATCGTACAATAAAAAGAATAAATTCCTAGAGCAGACTTGACTCCACTCTCGTCTTCCATTCAACGTGCTTCTGTATGTGATGAAGTTGCATACACCCTTGCTCTTCTGTATGTCCATCATCCCAACCCTGTGAACAGGGAGAAGGGGCTTAGCCGAGATCTCAACATTAAGACAACAACAACTCCAAACCACATCCACTTCTCCAATGATACAGAACTACTGAAACTCACCTCTAGAAGAATTTCCCCAAAACTCATCTCCTCAATCATACTACGCAAAACCCTCATCTCAACCAACTCCAGCCGCCATCGACCACCACGACCTCCGCATGCCAACTTTCCACACCAACCAGCCCAACACCACCCAACCCACCTCCAACAACGCCGATCAAAAACCGATCCATGATGCACTCGTCCCACGCACCGCACCGCACCGGATCCCCGTGGCGATCACAGAGCCGCACCACCACCCGCCCTAGCGCACCTCGCTCCAGCCCAGCACGCAGAGCCGAAATACGACCTATCACCTCCCTGCCGCCTTCCGCATCCAGCACGCACGACGTGCTACTCGGTGTGCACGGAATCGAATCAACGGAGCGCGTCTCTGTTGCGGAAAGGCGTCTGTCTGGTTGGCTGGTTGGTTAGGGCCGTGGTGCGAGAAGAGCAGGTCACGACGTGGTGTGTGGTGTGTGGTGTGTGAAGAGGTTGGACGGCGGTACGTGGGTACTTATTTGAGCGTGTGCCGGGGAGGGATGCTTATGTCATGCTGGGCAGTAGGGGTCTAGTCACGGGGAGAGAGAGAGGGAGGACCTGAGGTCAGGTCGTCACGGGCTGTCTGGTCAGCTTGGAGAAGGGGGCTCCAGGAGTCTTGGGGGAGCTGGGTGAGGTCTATCTGATGGGTTGGCTGGAGGGAGTGCGGCCAGATGAGGAAACAGAGGGAGTGTACGAGATCTAGTCCCCATCGAGGCATATTCCTTCTTCGTTCAGTCACACATCACTCCTCTGGGGTGGAAGTGTTCAATTTCATTACTCCAATGGTACTAACTCCATTCCAGGTCCCCCATCCTCCTACACTTTCCCAGACGCCCTTGAGCAGTATTCCCATGACGCTAAACCCTCCTAGGTGTCATTCTCGGGTGAAAAGAGCTCGAAACAGCTAGATCACCTCCGTCCTCCTCCAACAAGAAAAGCACGCACATGGGAGAGAGCCAGAGGTCCTGTTTTCCCTCTCTCTCTCTCCCGTCAAATGGACGAGGCAGGTACAAAAGCAGACTAGGGCCCTCCCCCAGCACGCTCCAAACGCCATCTGCAGCCAGCACGCAAGGAGAGAGCACGCAGCAGGAGATCCCCCTGAACCCTCCACGGCAGCTGCCGCCTCGGGCCTGGACGAACGGGGACTACTGCAGGTTGCGGCGGCTGCCACTGCCAATCCCTTGCCGCTCGCACGCTGGCCGCCAGCCAGGCACACAACACAGCAGATAAAAGCAGCAGTGTGGGGGAGCCCGCCGCCAGTTCAGTACGGCGGTTAATTGCCGCCGTGCTTTGCTGGGACGAGACGACCCGGACCACGCTGCTGGTAAACTAAGGTACAGAGAAGTGAAATGCAAACAGACGAGAACGCCACAGCCGAGCCGTTGGGATGGCGACGACGACAGTAGATGCCGGGAAGGAAATTCGTGATTCTGAATTCTGGTTTCAACTTTTGCGAGGCTGAATTGTGATGCTGAAATTAAAAAGTAGGAAATGAAGAAAAACGGAGGCGGAATCTAGTATTCTGGTGATGGGTAGCGCGCGCGGGCTTGCTTGTACTCCTTTGGGTGTTTTCTTGAAGCTTTGGTTTTCAGAGTTCTGGAATGTAAATTAGCTCGTTTGTTCGTTTCCAATCACATTTTTAATTTGAATTCAAACGTGAGTTGCTCGCAAGATTCTCTCGCGGCTGCAAGCGCGATCTTGAGATTGGCAGCCAGGAGGAAAGGAGATTTGATTTTGAAGATGGTAGGAGAGAGAAACTTACGAAACGCGCTTTTGCGTCCATTCCAAATCGCGCTTGACTTCCTTAGCATCCTGATAGCCCTCAGCGAGTCTAGCTCTCGATCTCGCAAGTCGCTGCTGAGCCAACTGTTGCAATTCCTGCAACTCGCGGGTCTTGGCATTCAGAAGCCCGGAACTGTTTTCTTGTCAGTCTCGATTCGTCGTTTTGCGAAAGTGAGAGAGCGGATAAACTTACGTTTGCGCCTGCATAGCAAGAGTGCGGTCCAAAGGAATGGGATCAAAGGCGCTGGCGAAGCGATCTTGCATGTATTCCTGCAAGTCGACGCCGTTTGCCGAGGCGGAGGAGTAGTCCTCGCCGCTAGCAGATCCGGCGTACGAAGATGAGGTCGCGGAATAAGCACTGTTGCCGTAGGAGGGTGCGGTGCCGGTGGTGACTGACTCTGGGGCTTCGGGTGGGGAGACGGCGTAGCCATGAGTTGGGGCGTAGGAGTACTGAAGGGGAGCCTTTGAAGGGACGGCGATGGGGAGGGATGTGGTTTGGTGGTAAGAGTATTGATAAGTCATCTTGAAGGTTTGGATTGAGAAAGGCACAACGTTTGTGTGTGTGTGGGTGAGAAGGTGGAGTGAAGTAAGTGTAAGTGTGTGGAAGGATGAGAGCGCTTGGTATGAGTTGAAGTGTACTTTTGTTTGTAAGACAAACGGTTTGGATGTGGGATGGTTTGAAGTGAAGTGCAAACGGAGGATGATGGAAAGGAAAGAGAAAGGAATTCCTTCAAGGTCGACTCACTTCCTCCCTTTTATACTCCTTCCGGACCTCCCCAGCGCTAGCAACAGTCCAACCATCAACGAGGAAAGGCAAGTTGCCTCCCTCATTGTGCTTCTTCTTCTCTCTGACCCCGCTCGAGGTCGAGGAAGATAGGCTGATCCTCCCTCTTCCTGACTCGTCTTCGCAGACAACCACTCACTCGTCACCGATCTTGCCATGCCCCTCCTCTGGCCCTCTCACGCTCACGCCTCTCCCCTCCAGACCATGCAGCAGTCGCAGGCGAGGGAGGGTCATCCATCCCTGGAACGTTCTGGCTTGCGCCGTGAGTCGTGGATTGGCAGTTTCTATTGCTCAGAGATATAGCCCGTTCATGGGCCAATTCCTCAAGTGCCGAAGCTGCCGTCTGGATTGGCTGATGGGCCTGTGTGGAACGGGGCAAAGGCAGAAACATTGCTCGTCGAGCAGCTAGCTCAACTTTTTTTCGTTGTGGTACTGGTGCTGGCTGGGATGGCAAGGGATGGAGTTGCTCGGTGTTACGCCTCGCCTCGTTTGTGGTTTGATAGAGCAGGAAACAAGCGCGCTCTCTAAAGCAGCGCTGGAATAGAGGGGCTTTTCCCTCTTCCGTCTGGAGGGGTCGAATTGCCTGGCTTGGCTTGGATTCTCTTGTGCGCGACGGTTTCGTCATCTTGGGCAGACGAGGACTGGCAAACGGCCGAGAGTGGACTCGGTAGAGCAGGATAATAGGAAAGAAGGAGTAGTTGTCATCAGGCAGATATGCATAGAATTTCCTGGTTCCTTTATGTATGTGTTGTCCCAACTCCCCCAAGGCAAAATCAGCCCCCCCCCCCCCCCCCCCCCC